>JAIUZE010070528.1:0-33547 GCA_022085475.1 Heliosperma pusillum | reverse complement strand
AAATAGTGCTCAAACCGTAACCTTTGTAAAAACCGACTCAAAGTGGGACATACCAAAAACCGTCACAAAACATGCGATACAAGCGAATGAAATATCATATATTCAAAACATTAATATTATAAGTCACTACGTAAAATTTTACGATAAACGAATAATGCGAACTATTATAAATTACGAGTTTTAGAAATTATAAGAAAAATACACAGCCGTGATGCCGGCCGGTCAGAGGAACGGCGGCCGGTACCCCGGCTCGCGCATCAAGCCAAAACCAAAAATCACAAAGGAAAGTCAGTGTGTTCCAGGCCGGTCAGGGGGCCGGCGGCCGGGCAACCGGCTAGGAGTACCTCTACACACAAAAAGCAAGTTTTCCTACTGATGTGTTCCCAGCCGGTGGGCAGACCGGCGGCCGGTCACGCGGCTGGGAACCCCCGTTCACCGTGAGCATTCTACACTTGATCAATCCTTTTCAATTCTCATAATTAACTTCTAACAACTATCAACAATCAATATTCATCATCAACAATCATCAACTAACAACATTCATTATCAATAACATAATTCCTAAGCTTTCTAATCGCATTCTAAATACGAATTCTAACATAGAAATCATGTAAAACACGTAAATTATATCGAGTAACCCTTCACCGTTACCTTTATGCGTCTTTAAACGATTTCTAAGCCTTCCTGCACTAGATAGTAATCTTTGTCGGGGTCTAGAAAGTCTCCACCTAAACAAAGACGACAAAAGATGAATATAATTCACCTTTGAGAAAGACGGATAAATTGAAAAGCGAGAAAGACGGTAATTTTATTACCAATACGGATAGAGGAAGCTAAGAGGGGAAGAATAAGACGAACTTACGTGAATTTTAGCGAGAAATGAGCGAGATATGACAATTCTAAGCTTGGATCAAAATGGAGGCAAGGTTTTGATAGGGTTTTCTTAGTAAGGAAGAAAGTTTGAATTGTGAGGAATGAATTAGGTTATGAGGGAGTATGAGGGAAGTAAGGGGAATAAAAGTCAAGAAAAGTCAAAGACGACTTAAGACAGGATTCATTTGAAATCTCGCGTAAAATCCAAATACGGACTCGTAAATTCTAAATTCGACACGGAAAATTTAATTCCAAACTAAAACTAAATTTCTCTGAAAAGTATCCGTAAAAATAATTTTATTATAAAAATAGGGTACATTTGCGGGTGTTACAGTGTTGTTGTGGCATATGTTTCGCATATGTGTTGTTGTGACATATGTTTAGCTTATGTGTTGTTGTGTTGTGTCTTGTCTTAATAGTTAGTATTGGTGTTTGTGTGGTAAGAGTATGAGTTGTAAAATTCGAGAACGAAGTTCGTTCTTAAGGAGGGAAGACTGTAATACTCCGTATTTCTATGTGTTGGGGGCTCGGCCAAGTACGTCTTACTCGACCGACTAGATTTGGCTGATGTCTTTAGTGGTATTCTGATCTCGTGTACTCGGCCGAGTGATATCGAACTCGACCGAATAAGTCGTACGCGACGGAGTACATGTGGTACTCGACCGAGTACGACGGATTTTATGGTTTAGTCGGACTGATGATTAAAGGTTAATAGGAGGAGTCATTTTCCTAATTCAGTTGTACGTTTCTTAATTTACAAAACCCTATTTATCAAATCCTCTCTAATTCCTCAGAAACCCTTTCATCATCTTGTGCCGGATCCAACCTTTTGCTACGTTGATTGATTGCTTGATTAAGTATCCTTGATTATGACTGATTATATTGAATTTTTTATAAACCCTAATCGATTTGGGGGAAAGGGGAAACAAGGGTACGTTAATAGCATGTTTAGGTCATAATAGAAGATTGTTGATATAATGATTGCGGGGATTTGAGAAAAAGGTAAGGTTTCCTACTCAGTATTTGTTTATGCTAATTGATGGCATGAGATTATTGATTTGTTATTTGTGATACTTGATATGCGATGATGTTGTTGGTCATTGTTCTGACAATGTTGAAGATTGGGGAGTTGTGGTTGATGTTACTATGGTCACTATGTGACAGGGTTGTCGCATACCCTAATCAAAGATAAATAACCCAAACTAGGCTAAAAACAAATTAATGTAATTAGGGAAGTAAGGGGTCGATCTCGGGGAGACGGGAGATACTTGTGAATAGTTATGGTTAGAATTCTATCTTGTACGATTGGCAAATATTTGTCACTAATTAAAAAATGCTATAATAAAAATGATAACAATGCAATAAAGAAAAGGATCTAGGGATCAGGGTTCACATGCCAATCAATTTAAAAGCAAAGTTTATTACGGGTTTATAAAAATCATAGTTGTCCAAGTCTTTAAATGGTATATTCCTTTCGGATTCAGACCGATTTTTTAACGGGTCCTAACGTCTTTTCAGCCTTGCTAGGTCATTAAACTATTCTTGCCAGTCCTTTAATTTTCATCTCGACTCTCGCCCTTGAGACGGAAATTGACAAGTATAAACAATTGATTAAGGCCTTAAATCAAAGTTTATCATGAGAATCAAACAAGAAATAGAGACAACTAAAACAATTCTACCCGGAATCAATTTATACTTATAAATTAATTAGACATGTTAACCCTTCCCCTAGAACAAAGATTACTTATGCATGATTAACAATGAAAGGGAAACTAAGATTATAAACTAAGAATGGTAAACATGATAAAGGAAATACTAAAAGAAAATGAAACTATAATGTAAAAACAAGAATAAGGATTACCGGAAAGGATGAGCAAAGATTGAAATGGAATAGGAACTTGAATAGGAAAATGCAAACCCGGAAACTAGAATTCCAATTACAAGTAGAACAATTACAATTGAAGGAAACTTAGAACTAAACTAGACTAGAGAAAACTAGATCTAAAACTAAAACTACAAAATGGAGAAAGAAAGAAAAAACTAAACTAAAGACGCTAAAAGTGTAAAATGGAGGCTAGGGTTTTCTAATTCTAATTTAAGGTTGTATGTAATGTAAAAAGAAAAGTAGGGTTTCTAATTGTGTGTAGAGAAGTGTTTTGAGATGTGGTGGCTGAAGCACTCTTATATACCAGTAGGTTTCGTGGGGAAGGGGTCATACATTAAACATATAGGACAAAATAAAGGAAGTCGAAGCAAAAGCTCGTATCAGCAAACATACCCGATCGGGTACACTACTTACCCGATCGGGTATGTAGTAATCTGATGGTTTGACTTTCGTTTCATCTCCCTTGCCCTATGACTTGACTTTCATTATCCCCCTTGACCTTTTGAGTCGGGTTTGTTGATAGGGTTTGATGTAAAATGATGATTTCTTCGCCTAACTGATCGATCTTCTGACAACTGCGAAATCGTCCTTGCTTCTTCTTTCTTTTGAATCAGTGAACCTTCTTGAAATGCCTTTGACTTGGTCAAGCTTGCTTCTTCAAATTGTCGGGTTCTAGGCAAATGCTCGGGAATATAGAAAAAGGGCGTAGAAACGTCACTTTCCCTACAAAATAGGTTAATGTTGGGGGTTAAAATGGCTTAACAAAAGCACAAATGACATACAAAACCGAGCTAAATTGGGGTTTAAAATCATGCAAATATTCACTTATCACTATGGTTTGGTGATCCTGTTGGGAGACAGGTCACACCCCGATTTCGCCCCCGTGGTTATCCTGCCACGTGGGGAATGTGCACATTAATGTTCCAGGTTATCTTGCTATGGCGAGATGGAAGTTCGACACCTGTGACTGTGGTGCAGAGTCAATTGGTGGTTTTGTAGAGCAGACTGGAAAACTGAGTTTACTGAGGTGACCGCTGCAGTGGGCCTCTGGTTTCTCTTGTCCCTTGTGGTTATCTTGTACGTTCGTCGGTGTAAGCATATACTGACCCTTCTAATGTTTTACAAAACTGTTGTGATCCATTGGGGGATGGTGAGCAGGTGATCGCAGGTAATCATTAGCGTTGCGTGGGATCGAGGATTGGATCACTGATGAGTCTAGGTTCCACGTGTCAGTTTGATGTGTCAGTTGGAGTTTTGAACTCATAGTAGTATTAAACATTGTTTTAAGTTTTGGCATCTTAATACTATTGGGGATCTGGTATTTGGTCAGATGGTATGCCATCTACTTTGATTATGTAATTAGTTTTAAACATCTGTTTAATAAATGTTGTTTCTTTATGGCTTGTTTTGATATGTACTACCTCGGGCAACCGAGATGATAGTAGTCTCATGTGCTAGAGAGGTCTTGTAAGGCTTTTTAGAATATGGGGGTATTACAGATATGCCCAATTTATTAGGGGTACATTTCTTGTTAATAGTCATTCTTCCTTTGTTTTATTTAACTCGGGTGCTATACCTTCATTTGTGGCCAAAGAGCATGTGGAGAATATAGAATTGAGGGAGGGTGAACCCATATGCAATAAAAATTTTATTCTGTCAGATGAGTCGTTTTTTTGTGGCAAGTTGTATAGAGATGTGTCCTTGATAACTGGTGAAGTCAATTTTCTTGTTAACTTGCTACAGTTTCCTTTGAATGGTTTTAAGATGATAATTGGGATGGATTGGTCAGGTAAATATAAATCTTCCATTGATTGTGAACATAGGAAAGTATCTCTTAGAGGGCCAAATGAGGTAAGAGTGTCTTATCGTGGTGTTGTTAGATCGAGGTTAAAAGAAAGATCATAGCGACTATGACCCTCAAGAGTCTTTGGAGGAAAGGGTACCCTTTGATGTTGTGTCACATTCGTGACACTAGAGTGGAAAAGCTTACGTCCGTCTATATTCCTATTGTTGAGGAGTTTACCGAAGTATTTCGGTAGGAGATGCCGGGGTTGTCTCCCAAGAGGGATGTCGAGTTCGGAATTAAATTGTAGTCGGGGACGGGGCCTATATACAAGGCATTGTCTTCTATGGGGCTAAAAGAGCTAAATGAATCGAAGAAGGAAGTAGTTGAGTTGTTTGACAACGGCGCGAGTCTCCATGGAGAGCACCTGTGTTGTTTGTGAAGAAGAAGGATGTTGTATTCGATTATGCATTGACTACCGGCTTCTTAATAGGATGACGGTGAATAATCGATATCCTATGCCGAGGATGGATGATCTTTTTTATCCGTTGAATGGAGCGGGTGTCTTCTTAAAGATTGAACTTCAATCGGGTTATCATCAGTTGCGGATCAGAGATGATGTTATTCCAAATACGGCATTCCGTACCCGCTATAGTCATTATGAGTTCATTGTCCTGCGATTTGGTCTTACCAATGCCCCAAATGTTTTCTTGGATTTCATAAATCATGTCTTTAGCCCTTACCTCGATAAATTCTTGGTTGTATTGATAAGTGAATATTTGTATGATTTTATCCCATCATTTTAGCTCGATTTGATATGGTTTATCCACTTTAAGTAGTGGTTTTATGAGCTAATCACTCCATTGCAGTATTTCTCGTGCTTTAATGTCATTTGTAGGAATTGAGTCATTTCTACTTCAAATCCCGTCATTTGAAGGAAATATGAGCAAGGAGAAGCTAAGAAGGACGATTATGTGAGGTTAAGATGGCATGCTATAAAGATCTAGAGGTTACGAGTCAAAGGGAACAAGTTTCAAGTCATTCCGAGCTCATATGCACAAGTTGCGACGGTTTTGCTATTCGTCGACGAAAGTCGTCTCAAACCTCATGCTCCGATCCTTAACCCTTGGGGACATGATCAGGCCCAAATAGGGGAGGAAATGAGGCCCATGAAGTGTGTGAGTTACGTCCCCATTCGAATCTAAAGTCAATAGAGTCAAGGTAGATAAAGTCACGTACCAAGGGAATATCAAACGACAAGTCAAAATTCTGAACTGACAACATCCCCGGTCGGATTACCACTTCCCCGATCGGGGAAGTCTGCTGATGAACGCATCTTCACTTCATCTCCCTCTCTTTAATGCAAGCCTTAATGGAGTGCTTTATTAGGTTGTCTAGGGGATGAATCTAGACACATTTGAGCAACCTCTCAACCCTATAAATAACCTAGTCTCCACACATAAATGAGATGTACAAAAACCCTAGCCTCCACACAACATTAGATTAGATTAGTTTTTCTTCTTTCTCTCATCTTTCTTAGTTTTAGTTTAGTTTTAGTTTTCTCTAGTTTAGTTTAGTTTAGTTCTAAGTTTGTATGGTTCTACTTGTAATTGGAACTCAAGTTTTCGGGTTTGTATTTTCTATTCAAGTTCTTGTTCCATTTCAATCTTTGCTCATCCCCTCCGGTAATCTTTATTCTCGTGTTTACATTATAGTTTCATTTTCTTTTAGTTTTTCCTTTATCATGTTTACCGTTCTTAGTTTTATAATCTTAGTTGCCCTTTCATTGTTAATCATGCATATGTAGTCGTTTTTCTAGGGTGTAGGATAGCCATGTTAGATTGATTAAAAGATGATAATTGGATAAAGAAATTGTGCCTTTAAAACGTTGTGTCTATGCATGTTTGGATTGTAATGATGGTTAACGATTTATTGCCAAAATCATTGAATAAAATGGAATTCCTTTCCAAGGTAGAGATACGTGAATTGAATAGACAAAGCATGACATGGTGGATTAAGACCTAGTAAATTGCCTAAAAGCCTGCTAGACCATCTGATCTATGATTGTAATGAACACATCATTCATACGAACTCACAATGAATTATTTTCATATCCTAAATCCAATTTCATCAATATGTTAATCTACATGTGTGAACCTACTTCCCTAGATCCTTTTCTATAGAGTTATTAATTATTGTTTTAGTTTTCTAGCATTATTAATAACCATTGTGACAATCATACAAGTTAAAATTCTAATCATATCTTTTCAGAAGTATCACCCGTCTCCCCGAGATCGACCCATTACTTCCCTAACTGCATTTATTTCTTGTTAGCCTAGCCAAGGGTTTTTTATCTTTGATTAGGGTACGCGACAACCCTGTCAAATTTTGGCGCCGTTGCCGGGGAGCACGGTTTTGTTTATTTGTGATTAGTAGAGTTTTACCTTGTCTTTTTCTTTTTTTCTTTTCTTTTGTGTCGAGGAACACTTGTTCCTTGAGATTTTTCTCACCTTTTCCTTGTAGTATAGTGACTCTTTTCAGGTAATAGGAATATTTTCTTTCAAAGGGATTGCTTTATTTTCTCTCAATGACTATCTATTTCCAACCACCACAATGCGAGAATGAGCCTTTCCATGAATACCTTGACCGATTTTATAGCTATTATAACCATATTATCTCTCTTGGGTATACCCTTGATGAGACCTATATGAGAGATGTCGTGCTTCATGGAATGCTCATTGAGTGTCATAGCCTGGCTATGCAATTCAGTGCTGGAAGTTTTTATCAGAAGAGAGGAAAGGAACTTTGGATTTTCTTGGACTTTATGGCATCCCAATCTTGGGATGAAACGCACCGGCGGTGGAGAATCCAAGAGCAAATCATTGAAATCATGGCTCAAATTCAAATGCTCAAAGGGCAAAAGGAAGAACCCACGTTTAAAAAATGTAAGCCAATCAATTTTCCTTATGCTTTTTCACCCCCCCCCCCCCCATGTGAGTCTATTTTCTCCTGTGCTTTTTCAGCCCCCCATGTGAGTCTAATTCTCCCCAATCATATGAATTAATAGATGACGATGATGATGGTCCAACCTTTTCTATTGAAAGTCACTCTAGTGTCGTTCCATTTGACAATTTTGAGACCCCCATTATTGATATTGACCATATGGTAGTCGAGACTTTAGACAAGGATGTTGTTAAGCCCATTTGTGACTCCAATGGAGAGTTGTCGATCGAGTCATCAGATTTCTTTGAAAATCCCTTCGCTAAAGATATTCCAGATTTATTTGAAAATGATACTGGGTTTTGTGAACCTAGCCTTGAAATTAAGTGGGATCAACCACCCATTTTTGATTCCCACTCCTTTGATTCACCCTACCCCCAATTAGAGTCCACTAATGATATTTTGGGAACTAATTGTTTGTTCCATGATCTTAAACATTTCACTCCATCTCTCACTGACGAGTGGAGCAGTTCAGTGGTCATCTATGAAGTTTGTCATGCGCACAATGATAAGATATATCAATTCTTACCTTCAATATTTCATGCCTATATCTTGTCAATTGCTTACATATGTTTTTGTATAGCTCATGCGCAGGTATATGATCGACTTCTAAGGGCATTGACATGCTTTTTAAGGCACAAAGAATGATTTTCATTAATAAAGAGTCTAGCAAGACATTTAAATAAAGCTTCGCGGGAGGCAACCCGTGTTTTATTATATTTTTGTTATGAAATAAATTATTTTTGTTGGACAATTTAATAATGTTAATTTTTAAATAATTCATTTGGTTTTGGTTCTAATAGCTTTGACAATAAGACAATAATTTTATCTAGTATTGTAGTAGCTTGTTCATCACAGGTACTTTGGTGCTTGGGTTGTACTTTGCCCCCGTTTTCAAGCTAGCTTGGGGGAGCTGCTGCACGGTTGTATGTTTTCTTTTCTTTCTTTACCATTTTGTTGAGTCGTCCCCCATTCCTTTGTTAGTTATGTTGTCCTTCTTTGTGGTTTCTGCGCTTAAACCCGTTTCGCACATTGAGGACAATGTGTTATTCTAGCTTGGGGGAGGGATTTAGTTTGTGTCGTTTATTTAGTCTAGTTGTTTATTGAATTTGAAAAATTTGAAAAATCCAAAAAAATCAAAAAATTAAATTTTTTTAATAAAAGTTGTGTGTTTTGTCCACCCAATTGTGTTGTGCATAATGTCATTCCTCAATGCAGTTCCCTTATTGTAGCTTTTTAGCCAATGTTTCACGCTTTTGACGGGATTTTGCATACATGGGGATGTCTTGTACACAGTGGGTGACGGATTAATTTTAGACTTATTAGGCTTGATCTTGACTTTGGCAAACTACATATACGGTAAGGTAGAGACTCCAGTGATCGGTACATCTATACCCGATCCCAATTAGGTGTGTGTAGTTTCTCCTTATGATTTGCGTGACATCAAAAACGCACAAGTATGGTTTTCATTCCATTTCTAGTGAGCATTACATTCATGATTTAAAAAAAAAAACATTTGAAGCCATTCACTTTGAATCCATTGCCTAAATTTAGCCCCTTTTCACATTGTTTCACATTTCATTAGCTACATGTAAAAATATTTCCTACCTTGTTAAGTTAGTAGCTATACCGTTTGTGTTTGGGTTCTCATTTAGGATATTGTTCAAGTTATGTCGAAGTGATCTTGATTGGACGGAATTACTGATTGCCGTTCCGAATAAAAAGAAAAAAGAAAAAAAAAAAGAGAATTCAAAGAAAAAAAATGAAATGAAAAAGAAATGAAAAAAATGATGTTGAGTATGAAAGAATGAAAAGAAAGAAATAAGCATGTATTGAAAAGAAAAAAAAAATGGTTTATGAAAAGAATAAGAAGTTGTGAGTGTTATTTCCATGATTCGAAATTCAAGAAGTTGGGAAATTCACTCTTGTGTTGCCATGAGTATAAGCCAATTTGCTATTTTTGGCTTAGTTTTATTTTCTTGGGAATGGTTCCGAGTTTTGATTGAGCATCCTTGCATAATTGGTATGTTGCTAGCTTGACCTTAGCTCCACATTACCATAATTCATTTGTCCACTTTGTTACCTATCTCCCATAGCCTTTTTCTTGCTTTTGGCTTCTTTCTATGCTTTTCATGATTGTTTTGACTTGTAGTTTTGGAATGTTTACCAAATTAGATTGCGGGTGCATTCTCATGAGTCGTAGATAGGAGAGTGCCACTCAAATATGAAATAATATTTCCTTGATTTATATAAAAATTTGAGTGTTGAGTGCACCGTGAGAGTCCATTGTCAAAAGATCATGCAAGAGCCGAAAAGTCTATTTGATGTTTCTTATGCTGCGCCGTTATGTAAATCTCAACCATGTTTTGCATTTTCCCTATGCCCATGTTGTTTCGGGATGTGTTTCATTATGCTCTATAAGCGACTTGATGGAATTTGCATTTGGGTGGATTGATTGTTGCTCGTCGCCCTTGTCCTTGTCATGTTTTTTATTGTATGCTTGCTTGAGGACAAGCAAGGGTTTAGCTTGGGGGAGTTTCATAAGTGAATATTTGTATGATTTTATCCCCTCATTTTAGCTCGATTTGATATGGTTTATCCACTTTAAGAAGTGGTTTTATGAGCTAATCACTCCTTTGCAGTATTTCTCGTGCTTTAATGTCATTTGTAGGAATTGAGTCGTTTCTACTTCAAATCCCGTCATTTGAAGGAAATATGAGCAAGGGGAAGCTAAGAAGGACGATTACGTGAGGTTAAGATGGCATGCTATAAAGATCTAGAGATTCCGAGTCAAAGGGAAAAAGTTTCAAGTCATTCCGAGCTCATATGCACAAGTTGCGACGGTTTTGCTATTCGTCGACGAAAGTCGTCTCAAACCTCATGCTCCGATTCTTAACCCTTGGGGACATGATCAGGCCCAAATAGGGGAGGAAATGAGGCCCAAGAGATGTTAGTTACGTCCCCATTCGAATCTAAAGTCAATAGAGTCAAGGTAGATAAAGTCACGTACCAAGGGAAGATCAAACGACAAGTCAAAATTCTGAACTGACAACATCCCCGATCGGATTACCACTTCCCCGATCGGGGAAGTCTGCTGATGAACGCATCTTCTTTTCATCTCCCTCTCTTTAATGCAAGCCTTAATGGAGTGCTTTATTAGGTTGTCTAGGGGATGAATCTAGACACATTTGAGCAACCTCTCAACCCTATAAATAGCCTAGCCTCCACACACAAATGAGATGTACAAAAACCCTAGCCTCCACACAACATTAGATTAGATTAGTTTTTCTTCTTTCTCTCATCTTTCTTAGTTTTAGTTTAGTTTTATTTTTCTCTAGTTTAGTTTAGTTTAGTTCTAAGTTTGTATGGTTCTACTTGTAATTGGAACTCAAGTTTTCGGGTTTGTATTTCCTATTCAAGTTCTTGTTCCATTTCAATCTTTGCTCATCCCCTCCGGTAATCTTTATTTTCGTGTTTACATTATAGTTTCATTTTCTTTTAGTATTTCCTTTATCATGTTTACCGTTCTTAGTTTTATAATCTTAGTTGCCCTTTCATTGTTAATCATGCATAAGTAGTTGTTTTTCTAGGGTGTAGGATGTTGGAGCTAGTGTCCTCCACAGTTAGTGTGATAACAGCTAAGGTTCACAGGGTATACTTTTTATTATAATCAGTTGATTAACGTTTATCGATAACGGTTGGCATGCTAGATAAGTTTGACGTTATTGTCATTTAGATAGCGGTGATCAACTGATCCCTAAAAGTCACACCTAAAGGATGTGTTTGAGAGATGTGATTATTTGAGAAAACAATCATATTGATGCCTTATTAAATGACTAAAAGGTTAGTCGATTTATTTGACTAAAAGGTTAGTCAATGTGATGATGATACGATTATTTAATAACGATTAAATAATGTTAGCTGGTAATTGAATATAAGATGTTATATTTAATCAATGTATATAATGTTGGTCTAAACTAAATATAAACTGTTATATTTAAGTTGGCGGATATCTATTACACGATATTATTATAGTGTATTGGTCCGGCATTACTCGGTTTATGTGACGGTCCATTACTAGTAATAATAAATACATATTATATTATATAATAAATGAGATGCCAATTACCAATTCGAGGTTGAGTTAAATAAGGAAACTAGGGTTTTGATTTTGTGGCTTTGCTCTTGCCATCTCACGGCACATATGGAGTATTAAGAGCAAGAAAAAGAAACCCTAATACCGACTCATATCTCACGGCACACACAAAGAAAAAGAGAAGAAAAATTCAGATTTTGATCTCTCTTATTCATCTTCATATTCATCTTCAATATACACATAAATTACAAGTAATTTTTTGGTATTCGTTCTAGCACGACGAAGGCATTTCTTGAATCATCTTGGGTGTTACGATTAGGAGAATACCTACTTTGGTATTTGTTCTTAGGCCTTTTACTAGGACCGAAGGTTATTTCTTAATCAATTGTTTATATTATGTAATTTAATTTATGACTAGAAATTCATATAGTTATAATTTCATTATAATCCGAAATTTCTAAAGGGATGTAAACCGTTATTTCCCACAAGTGGTATCAGAGTCAGGTTATGAAATTATTTTATATGTCTTTTTCATAAATGATTGGTATAATTTCAAAGAAAAAAAAAATATAAAAAGTTGCTGTTTTTTTGTTTTGCCGAGATTTTTTTTTTGCCGTCAGTTTTTTTTTTTTTTTTTAGGGTTCCTTTTTTATTCATATATGTTGTTGTTTTAATATGTTAAGATAATATTATAATGAATTATTTGATGTTTTGATTTAATGAGGATTAAATTGAAATGAAAAAGGAATTTGTTTTGGATGTTAAAGAACATTCATTGTGCTAAATTTTTCGGTATGAATTTACAAAACAATTATTATTAGTTGAGTATTTTGATAATTGATTAACCATGATTTAGATATTCATGTTATAAGGTTAATTTGAATTATCTAGTTTGTATCAATGTTTAATAATGATTAGATGTTGAATGTTTGTACCGATCTAGTTTTATTAGCATGATCAAATTGAAAAGATTAATTTGTGTTTGTTATGTTTTTATTTAAAACCGAGAAAAATAAAAAAATAAAAAATTTTACCTGCTACTAATCACGGGTACTATTCATCCGTGAACAGTGGAAATTTTTTTTTTAAATTTTTTTTGTTTTGTTTATTGCATTATAAAGATAATGTATGTTGATTATTGTTGTGAAAAAGTTCACAATGATAGATACCCTATTATTTTAAAAAGGTTTAAAATAATGTTGAATTTAATTTATGTTATACCCGATAATATGAATTAAATTGGATTATGGTTGATTAAAATTGTTGTGTACAATTAAGGCATTGTCACATAATTTTGATCATTTTAAAGGTGGTTTGGATAAATTAATCATCATAATTAATGAATTATGTTTTGAATGTTTAATTTATTTTGTTGATGCATTTTTATTTTGTTGAATGAATGAATGGATGAATGGATTACTTTGGTATTTTTACAAGAGGTTGTAATTTGTATTGCTTAGTGTGGCCTTAGTAGATTGTGTTATCGTAATGATGGTAACATGGTCTTGGATGTATTTTGAGATCTCGAATCTCCCCTTTGTAATCTTTAATTATAATTTTAAATTAGAATGTAAATAGGTTTATATTTTGTAATTTTAAAATTGTATTTTTGAGAAGACCAAAGATGGAGATCGGATAGCTCACTCCCGCTACATGGACCAAGATGGAACATGAAGTCAAGCTTCTAGGGTCCATAAGGATGGATTCCAAAGTGTATTTTTGTTCTATTTTGATAGAATAGGCCACACTAGGACTTTTTACTTTGTTTTTCATTTTTCCGTTCTTATTGTTTTTCTTTTGCATAATAGTTATTGCATCATATTCCGCCTTAACCAAACCACCTACTACAACTTAATTGCATGAAAATTGACTCATATAGATTGTATGTTAATTATCATGGACATCCAGATGTCACTCCAAATTCTAAAAGCTATCATCTTAAATTATTCATTCTCAAAATGCTAGATCATTCGTTCACTTAAATGAATAAAAATAAAGCTGATGGACCTTCCTCTAAAATCCAAAATTGAGATTAGTCTTTATAGGGAAAACTGTTATGACTCCCTTCTTCGTCGGTAGGCATATAGGACCTTACTCTCCATATGACACCTACTACGTTGGGTAAGTAGTTTGTGTTGACCTATTTTACCTCAACATTATAGTCCGAGTAATATCTCGTGATTATGATGGACTAAAGATAGAATTTACAGAAATTTATCGACCTGGATTTCTAAAAGTAGAATTAGCCAAGTAGTAGGCTTATCAATTTACAGAAATTGAGTCTTGGGATCATTTATATAATACTTGAGGGAGGTCAATTGTATAAATGCAAGAGTCTTCGCATTAATCGGTTTTGCATTAGACTTAATTAAAACTATGAAAATGCTTATTACGTTTTATCTCCTTTTTCGCAGTGTAGCATTCATTTATATCGATACAACTGTTATAACAAATGGCTGGACATGCTGATGCCCCTATGCCAACTGTCACGCTCGCACGTGAATCCTGGCTTAAGATGTTCATGGACAATATGAATCAGTACACGCGACTGAAAAATAACGGGTCCAACTTTGCGGACTGCGAGGCTTCATTACGGAATGCTGCCATAGCTGACAGTAAGCTCAAGTACTTGACTGAGCCACTACCGCCTATGTAACAACCCGAAAAGTACCCTATTTTTCTAGTAAAAATGTTTTACGATTACTTTTCAGCAAAGTTAAGTTTTAAAATAGAATTTATTGTTTCGAGTCGTATTTGGAAATTCCGAGTTCGTATTTGGAATTTCTGCGAGATTTCATGAAAATTCCGTTTTAAGTCATCTTTGACTTTTCTTGACTTTTTAAGTCGTCTTTGACTTTTCTTGACTTTTTAAAGTCGTCATTGACTTTTCTTGACTTTTAAGTCGTCATTAACTTTTTTTGACTTTTAAGTCATCTTTGACTTTCGTTGACTTTTTCCGACTCGCCTTGTAATTTTGAAGACCGAAATTTTATTTAAAAAAATAATATTTTTAATTTATTATTATTTAGATTTATTAGTATTTATGATAATTTAATAAAATTATTTTGAATTTATTCGGAATTTATAATAAGGTTTTACGGTTTTAAACCGAACGTCATTTAACTATTCCCGAGTCATCGTAAATCCCGATACAAACCCGAAACCCGACTTTGGCATGAGTCACACGCCCATGTCACCTTTTCCACTCACTTTTGGATATTTTCATTATTTTGATTAATCTAATAATAATATCTTAGATATTTATTACTTTATCGATCCGTCAACGAAAATTACGCAAACCGTTTACAAAACAGACCCGATATCACCATACTCCACACGACTCTCCTTCCTCTCTTAGAGCTAGATATTTGTCTTTCTTTTGATTACAATAACATAATATCTTGATATTTAATTTAATTAACTTAATATATAATTATATCTAATCAATTACCGTAATATAATTATTAAACCCGAGTCAATTCCGTAACAACAATTTCAAAACCCGACTCATTATTTCTTCTATATGTACACGGCTCACACTCCATCATTACTCACTAACAACTTTTCATTTTACAATAAATCAAATTAAGATCTAATTAACACTTTCTTTAATATAATCAAAATCGCTCTTCATGTTCTTGAGCGTTCTTCATCGTTCTTGAGCAAAATCGTCACAAAACATTCGTTACTTGTTCAAATCCGTCCTAACTTATATTTCTAGAATCTCCTCTTGGCTCTCCATCTTCAAGTACGGTTTATTTTCAATTCCGGCAAAATCGTTTTCAACACTTTAATTATGAAAAATCAAGTTTTTAATTCTAATAATGTTTTTCTTGTCATTTCTTATAGGGGAAGATTTTGAAGACGAGTTTGGTGACTCGTATATTTTAGGAGAAGATTAGAAGACGGTTTTCTTATTTTTATTTACTTCTTATTTTGGTGCTAATTGATTTTGCTAGCTAAGGTAACGATTCCGATTTACTCGACGAATTAATGTCACATAGCTTTTGTTTCTTTTGTTTTTGGTTCATCTTTTGTTTTTGTTCATGTTATTATGATTTATGGTTTTTGGTAGTAACATGATAAGTAGTATGATTTTTATGTTGTATAGAATTTTTAATATGTTAGTGTTCTTGACATATTTAGATGATTTATTATAACCATGATTTTTGTATGGATGATGGTTAAATTAGTTGTTAAAATGGTTGTTTGATAATTAAAACATGTTGGAATTTATTTGGTGTTGTTGGTGGTGGAAACCGTGTAAGGGGGCCGTGTAAACCAGCCCAAACCAGGCCGGTTCAGGCCGGTTCAGGCCCGGTCCAGGCCGGTTTGGGTTGGTCCATGGTGGGTCCGTGGGTGGGCTTGAGAGTTGTGTCGATGGTTGATTGTTTTGTTGTTGTTTTGACGGGTTTTAAATATGTTAAGCATGCGGGAAAATATTAATAAACGGTTTTTAGAATTTTAATCAAAACAGCCCAAACCAGGCCCGTGGGCCCAGTTCAGGTCCGGTTTGGTCTCGGCCCAAATCAGCCCGTGGGTCCCTCTTTGGGACTTGTGACGGTTTTTGAGTTTAATGTTAATTTATCGTGTTTTGTAATATTTAGCAAGTGGGAAATTTTAATAAGTAAATTATTTAATTAAAAGTATTTTTCATAAAATTATTATTTCTCACATGTTAGAAATTATAATACAAGATCGTAGTTTAATTTGATAGCCTTTAAGTCAAGCGGGGGGGTTACGTAAGATTTAATAATTCACATGTTAGAAGTTTCAATAAAATAACATGTAATGAATATGATGATTGTATGTTCAAGCCTCGATGGCTAAGACTCTGTTTCTAGCCGGTTTGGCCAAACGGGTTTGGTCAAACTAAGATCTAGTCAGCCCCGTTTTGGCTGATGACCCGTCGCGGGACTCGGGTCGGGGATTTGTCTTCAAGTAAGGTTGTATTTAATTAATGAATTAGCCTTAGGAGATATGAGGCGATATGATATTTGAATATGATTTATATGTAATTAGTCACATGATAGGATGTTTTTCCCGTGACTGTTTAATTATATGGTTGGTGTCGTGTTGACTAAGTACCCATAGAGAATTATGAGTATATGGCGTCTTGACCATTCTAATTCTAAATGAGTATCTTGGACCATGACATAGATAGGCCGTACTGTCTTTAACGAGTATATGTTCACCGTCGATAGCTTTTGTGTCCCGGCTTGGTGGGTTTATATCCAAGGCGGGGCATGGTTGCCTAAGAGTTCCACTTTGGGAATGGAGCCAGCTTAAGTACTAGCCATCTCTGCTTATGGGGTCGCCTAGTAGAGTTTCTCATGTACGGTTATGTCATGGGACGGGGAATGGAATAGCTGTTATCGCTAGGTCTGATCAGTCTAGGACTAGGATGTTTTCCTACCTTGTGGTATAGCCTCGAGTTACAGAAGTCGACTATTGACGGTTCTAAGAACTTATGCCTGTTTGTAGAAGTATTGGTCTTTCATGTTTGGATGATTCTATGAGTTTTAGAAGGTGAGATGCAAGCCGGCTAAGATTGATAGAGTTTGGATTACCGATTGTTAACTGATTCACATGATTACGTGTTGATTAGGGTTTGAGTGTATCATGGCCATGTTACAGGGTAACCTCTGAGCTAGCATACCAGCTTCCCTACCTCTTGTTATATTTTATTATCGGTTTCACTGATAGCTTTCATATGATAGGTTATATGTTAGTTAATTGTTTCATAACATGAAAAGCATATCATATATGTTTAAGTTTTGTATTTTCCATATACATTGCTTTTATGTTATTCATGTTTCATTAAACTCGACATTTCGTGGCTGGGAGAACTCGGAGTTACTCCCCACTGACTGTGGCTTCCGTGTTTCTATTTAATGCGGTCGAACAGGTGGTGAATGCATATTTGGGGTACATTGACGAGCTAGCGAGCGAAGTATTTACCTTGGACCTATATTCGGTTCTTAGATTGTATAGTATTATACACTCTTTATTTCCGTATTTATACGGGAGATATGTCTCCCGTCTTGTATATTTCTTTTGTAGAATATTATTTCCGTATTTGTTATGAACCTTTTTTATGTCAGACACCTTCATTATGTATTTAAATTAATTTTTTTCTTTCCGCAAATTTGAGGGTGTCACAACAAAAATCTAACAAATTAGGTTAAAATTAAGGAAAACACGAAAATTCGCCGAAATAATGACTTGCTCGATCGAGCAAGACCTGACCACGACTCGGTCGAGCACTGTTGTTCTGCTCGATCGAGTAATCCTTCATTTAGCTTCGTTTCTTCATTTTTCTTCCTTTCTTGTCTTTCATTCTCGATTCTTCTTGATTCTTCTCGATTCCTGTGCTTATCCTTCCACGATCCACCTCCGCCATGCTCCATATCTACTCAAAAAGCTCCAAATGCATCCAATCTGCATTAAAACATAACAAAAGCGACAGAATCGATATTCTAGCTAAAATAGCATAGAATAAGCTAGGAAAGACGGTAAATCGAGTTAAATGCATCTAAGGGAGGCATAAAATATGTATATAAATAATGATCATCAAACTCCCCCAAACCAATCCTTTGCTTGTCCCTAAGCAAAGCACTCAACACTATACAAGGACAAACATACAAATGGTGAATGAAAAACTCAAAGCTAATGTCAATGCACATACAAATCCCAAGCTATCCATATCTATAACAAAGTAATGACCAAGTTGTACCAATAAAACAAATTCAAAGGTACGGGAAAGTAGAAAACGCAGCTCATATCCAAGATTTTTCATGATACCGTAGTATAGACAAAACCAAATACCTTTCAATCTTGCAAGGCTCAATTTGTCGGATTCTCGCGGATTCACTCAAGCACTCATAAGTTTATGTAAAGGTGAGTTTTGTGAAGATAGAAAGAAATAGAAACACTCACTCAACTTATGAAACATGCATGCATTCTAATGTGATAGTAATTTCCCCAACTAATACGCATACGCTATAAAGTACATGAATCAGGACAAAAAGGGAGGCTAATGGGTGAAGGTATAGAAGTGGATTGTGCCAAGGAACGTTTGGGAATGTGGGGCTAAGACCGGTAGTTGCAGCGACACGTACCAAAACAAATCTACAAGACTAGCACAAACCAACACCAACTAGAGAAATCATCTTAAACTTTGATAACGCAGGAGAGATATCGAAATTGCTCTCTAAATGTGCATTAGATTCTAGTACAATCCCTTTCATTTTCCCTTGAATAACTCAATGAAGCAACAAATTTTTCTTTCTTTTTTTCCTTTTTTCTTTTTCTCTTTTCCTTCTTTTTCATTTTTTCTTTTTCAAATCAAATCCTTTTTTTTCTTTTCTTCATCATTTTTTCTTTTTTTTTTCTTTTGCTTCACAGCTTTTCTCAACAAAGGGAATAAATGACACAATTGCCAACATACTTGCTACACCCAATTGATATTCTTTTTGAAATCCCGACCCAACCATAGTAGACAAGTAGATAAGAAAAACATGCAACTGCGACTGTCCCGATAAGGTAGGCAAGTTCTAGGAATGTAGCTATTAGATAGGTTATAAAACAGGCTACAAAGGCTCAAATGGCTAAACATAGAGAACTCAATAATAAGGGTATAAAATCAAGTCTTTTTGGCTATGTGAGGCTTATTTGAACAAAAAGAACCACCTTTCCTCATGCACTTATCAAACGAACGCGTATAGTATCAAGAAACGAATGTCACACTTATGCAATTTGATGTTACACATTCCACAAGGAGTACCACACTCAAGCCTAAAAAACAATGAGACCAGTTTACTGATGTTCCTGGCCTAGGAAGCTCTAAAGACCTCAGAATTTTAAGTGGTTTACCAACAAAAATCGCCAAATCTAATTAGCATAAGGTATGTCAAAAATGGTCAAGACTTCTACTATGAGCTTTGTTTTCAAAAATAGCAAGTCAAAACAATGTACATGGATAACTTATTTGGGATTCAAATGCAAACACAATGCAAATTATCATCATTGTTATTCAATTCACCAAGACTCGACCTAATAAAATAAAAAACATGTTTTTGGATTTTGTAAATTTTTTAATTTTTATGATTTTTTTCTTTTTTTCTTTCACACAACAGAAATAAACACACAACATAAATAAAGACTCTCCCCAAAACCTAAATGTCACAGTGTCCTCATTGTGACGCTAACAGCACAACATCACACAATCAATCAACAACAGCAACCTAAAGGACACTACTAACAAAAGGGAAAAGGGGAAATAGCTAAAAGAAAATACAATAAAAGAAAGTACAAGGATAGATAATACCAGCTTATAAGCATAGCTTCCCCCAAACCAGATGCAAAATGGGGGTGTAGTGACAGCGGCCACTACTGCGCCTGATCATCATCATCATCATCATCATCATCTCCCCTCCCAGCAGCACCAGAAGAAGAAGCCCGAAACGGGTCACCAAACCCACCAACTGGAGCATCCGGTTGGATAGGAGTATACCAAGAACGACCCAGGCAACCATAATCGTGACTAAACTCCTGGGAAAACTGCTGAGGAGTCACCCCATAATTATCAAACACACCCGTCTCATCACCCGGACCTCGGTAGTAGCTCGGCGGAGTCCAACCAGCAGTGGCATTAAGATCAGTCCGCATGAGGTTCTCCCAAAGTCCCCTCATCACCAAGTCATTGTTTATTCCTTGGTGAATCCTAATCTCCCTCTCTAAAGCTGGATCATAGGTGTAAGCAGGTGGAGGGTAAGGGTAAGGAGCTGGGGTGGGTGTAAAGCGTGGAATCGGGGTGGTGGTAGCCTGAGTAGAAGTAGAAGGAGTGATCCGCCGACGAGGTCGACGCTTCTCGGCTAAAACAAAAATAAGCTCAGGTGGAACCACATAAGAACGAGAAGGAGGGGTAGGTCCAGTCTTAGGATCATGGGTAGACAACCGCTCCGTAGAAGGGAGACGGTTATCGGTATCAGGAAGAGCTATCCACTGGGTCCCCCGTACTCGCCACTGAAATCTATCGTTTCCTAACGCATTTATCCAGCAAAGGGTGTGGCGCAAGTACTCCTCGTCCACTCTAGGGGCATGAAGGGGGGTCATTGGTGTGTAGTTACGGTCTCCCCCAAACCCAGCAAGTCTCCTAGCCAACCGAGTGACCCAGGCACCACAATCTAAGGAATGTTGGGTAGCGGAAGTGATCCTCCAGAAAGCAAAGCACACCAAACCAACCGGATTGAAATAAAAATCATTCTCATGCATGGGGTTGAGGGAAGATGCAAGTAACAAAACCTCATGAGAATTAAGCTTACTTAGGTCCTTCCTAGCAAATAAAAGGAGGCTAAAGAAACGCAAAAACAACCTCAAACAAGGATGCTGCACATCATTAACCGCCATAGCATTAACACGTGCCTCAGGAAGACCCGTAAATAAACGAAAATATTCAACGGCTTGAAAGCCGGAAGGAACACCAATAAAAGTATCATCGTTGCCGACAGAAAGACCCAAATGATTCGCCAATTCGGCATAGGACAACACAAAATCCCTATTAAGCAACCTAAAAGACACACTTTCATTGGTCTCGTCCCAATCATAGGAACTGAAAAATTCGAGTGTCAAAGGTCGGTAGGAAAGCTCATTAAGGGAATATAGCCCCTTAAACCCGATTCGGTGAAACATAGCAAACATGGCATTCCCAAAACCGAGTGAATCAAGAACGTTGGGGCACACACAGCGAGTAGGGTCCATAGGACGACCCATAAGCAAAGCAAAGCGGTCATGCTGCTCTTGTGTGTTGAAGACGATCCAAGGGTAATCTGGGTTACCCGGAATCGCCTCTACGTCGGGTTGTCGAACAAGACGCGGTGCTCTACGACGCTTACTAGTTCCTTCTTGCCTAGACATAGCTAATTAAAGTAAATAAAACACAACAAACACAACTCTATGCTCAAAAGACGGATTAGCTAACCCTAACTCGAAAAAAATTCAAATTTGAGTCTAAAACGCAAGAAAGACGGAGCAATTAGCAATGCAAGAGTGAATAATTACTAAATAACAAAGCTAGGAAGCAACAACAATGAATTAGAAGCACAAAATTGAAGAAATAAGAAGCAAACCCTAGATTCACGTTTTGGGCAAAATAAGGGAGCAAGAACACCAATTTCTTCACAAATTGAACTTAAAACAAGTAAAAGAATGATTGTTGAAGCTAGCTTGATGATGAATTGAAGATATGAATGAGTTTGCTTGAGGTATTTGAGAGAATAAGGGGTGAGGGAGTAACAACAATGACGAAATAATAGAAAGGATGAAGGAAGAATTGGGAAAAAACTGACTTAACTGCCGCTGGACCGGTCGGACCGGGCCGACTCGATCGAGCAGGTAAGCTTGCTTGATCGAGCAACCAAAGATTTCCTGCTTTTTGAGTTTGATAAAGTGGCTGGATGTTGGATGTAGCAAAAACTCGATCGAGCAGTGAGTTGCTCTGTCGAGCAACCCATGATATTCAGCTTTTCATGGTCCCTCAAAGTCATGGGGATTTATCAAGAGTGAAGAGGTATACGGCCTCTATTACTCCTATAAATGCTCCATCGTAGTAGATCTTCAAGCGTTGACCATTGACCTTGAAAATCTCACCCTTGTCGGTTTATAGTGAAACCGACCCAAACTTGTTTACCTCGGTAACAGTGAACGGTCCCGACCATCTAGACTTGAGTTTACCTGGAAACAAACGCAAACGGGAGTTAAATAATAATACTTTATCACCAATTTTAAATTTCCGCTGCAGGATATGCTTGTCATGCCATTTCTTAGTCTTCGCTTTGTAAACCCGAGCACTATCATAGGCATGCAATCGAAACTCATCAAGCTCGTTCAACTGCATAAGTCGTTTCTCACCTGCCAGTGAGGGATCCATATTAAGCTCTTTTATGGCCCACATAGCCCTATGCTCAAGTTCTACCGGTAAATGGCACGCCTTGCCATAGACTAACCGGTATGGAGAAGCACCAATTGGAGTCTTAAAAGCAGTTCGGTAAGCCCATAAAGTGTCATCAAGCTTACGACTCCAATCCTTCCTAGATTTACTCACGACTTTCTCAAGGATTGACTTAATCTCCCTATTAGAAACCTCTACCTGACCACTTGTCTGCGGATGATAACTTACCCCCCGACGATGTGTAACGCCATATTTCTTCAATAAAGAATTAAGATGACGTTCATTGAAATGCTTTCCTCCATCGCTAATGAGAGCACGAGGAACCCCAAATCGTGGGAAAATGATCTTCTGAAACAGTTTAATAACTGCTTTGGCATCACAAGTGGGAGTGGCAATGGCTTCCACCCATTTGGAGACATAATCAACTGCTACCAGAATATATTGGTTACCATGGGAAGATGGGAATGGCCCTTGGTAGTCAATACCCCAAACATCGAATATCTCAACTTCCAAAATACCCGTTTGAGGCATCTCATGCCTTTGAGAAATGTTACCCGTCCTTTGACATGCGTCACAAGAACGGACAAAAGTAGTAGCATCCTTAAGAATAGTCGGCCAATAAAAACCCGACTGCATAACTTAAGCAAACGTCCTTGAGGGACCATGATGACCGCCATATGAAGAAGAGTGACAATGAGAAAGGATGGCATGTACCTCACCCTCTGGAATACATCGTCGATAAATGCCGTCGGCACATTCCCGGAATAGATAAGGATCATCCCAAAAATACCTCTTGACATCATGTTGAAACCTCTTCTTTTGCTGATAGGATTGATCTGGAGGCATAACTCCCCCAACCAAAAAGTTGGCATAATCGGCAAACCATGGAGTTTCCATGTTAATGGCAAGGAGATGATCATCAGCAAACGAATCATCAATGGGGATGGAATCTCCCTCTTCAAACCTCAGACGAGACAAATGGTCAGCAACCACATTCTCAGCACCTGACTTATCCCGGATCTCCAAATCAAATTCTTGTAGCAACAAGATCCAACGAGTAAGCCGAGGTTTGGCTTCCTTCTTAGCCAACAAGTACTTCAGTGCGGCATGGTCAGTATAGACTATCACTTTAGAACCCACAAGATAGGCTCTAAACTTGTCTAAGGCGAAGACAACTGCAAGTAATTCTTTCTCAGTGGTAGCATAGTTAACTTGCGCATCATCCAACGTCTTACTGGCATAGTAAACTGCATGTAGCACCTTATCCTTCCTTTGCCCCAAAACAGCCCCAACTGCATAGTCACTGGCATCACACATTATCTCAAACGGCAATGTCCAATCAGGAGACTAGATAATAGGAGCTGAGATTAGAGCTTGTTTAATCCTGTCAAAAGACTTAACACACTCATCAGTAAACACAAACGGGGCATCCTTGTGGAGGAGCTTAGTCATTGGTTGAGCAATCTTTGAAAAATCCTTAATAAAACGGCGATAGAACCCCGCATGACCAAGGAAACTTCTAACACTCTTAACATTCACCGGGTACGGTAATTGCTCAACCACTTCCACTTTAGCTTTATCCACTTGGATGCCTCGTCCAGACACCAAATGACCAAGTACCACCCCTTCAGTTACCATGAAGTGGCACTTCTCCCAGTTTAACACAAGATTGCTTTTCTCACAACGTTGCAAGACCTTAGTCAGATTAGCTAAACAACCATCAAAATTGGTCCCATAAACACTGAAGTCATCCATAAAGACCTCCATAATAGACTCGATATAATCAGAAAATATAGCCATCATACAACGTTGAAAGGTGGCGGGGGCATTACATAACCCAAAAGGCATTCTTCGGTAAGCAAAGACACCATAAAGGCATGTGAAGGTAGTCTTTTCCTGATCGTCAGGATGGATGGGGATTTGAGAGAATCCCGAGTAGCCGTCTAGATAACAAAAATACTTATGACATGCTAGACGCTCTAACATTTGGTCAATGTAGGGAAGAGGGAAGTGGTCTTTCCTAGTGGCTACATTCAGCCTCCTATAGTCAATACACATCCTCCACCCAGTCACTAGTCTAGTAGATATGAGCTCGTTTTTCTCATTAGTGATGACCGTAGTCCCTCCCTTCTTAGGGACTACCTGAACAGGACTGACCCACTTGGAATCAGAAATAGCATATATGATTCCCGCATCTAACAATTTCTGCACCTCTTTTCTAACTACCTCTTGCATAGTGGGGGTCAAACGACGCTGACCCTGCCTACAAGGTTTATGGTCTTCTTCTAAGTGGATACGGTGCATACAAAAGTCAGGACTAATACCTTGTAAATCGTCAATGCTATAGCCTATAGCCTTTTTGTGCCTTTTTAAAACCACCAATAAATCAGAAAGTTGGCTTTCAGATAGGCTAGCACTGATAATTACAGGATTCATCTCATGGGAATCAAGAAAAACATATTTAAGATGAGAGGGGAGGGGTTTAAGTTCAGGTTTCTTTACCTCGGTAACCTTAGTGGGGTTACCTAAACTATAAACCTTCTGTAACTTGCAGTCCTCTCCTGTCAGCAGTTTTTCCATTGCAGCTACTTCTTCATTCCGTGAGCTTCCAGCTTCAGCAGTGCTGGAAATTAAGGCGATCTCCATAGGATCCCTATTCAAACACAAAGAAAGACAGTCATCAATAGTTATATCAACAATATCGACTGTATGACATGTCTCTTCTAACATGGGGTGTTTCATGGCATTGTCTAAGTTAAAAGTGATTGTATCATCCCCCACTGTTAGTGTAAGTCTCCCATTCTTAACATCTATAACCGCCCCCGCAGTATGGAGGAATGGTCGTCCCAAGATGATAGGAATTTGGGTGTCCTCAGCCATATCTAAGACAACAAAGTCAACTGGTATGAAAAACTTCCCTGCTCTAACCGGTACGTCTTCTAAAATCCCTAAAGGGTGTTTAATAGAACGGTCGGCCATTTGTAAGGTCATCGTTGTAACAGTAAGTTGACCCATATTTAGCTTTTTGCATATAGAAAATGGCATAACACTAACACTAGCCCCTAAATCACAAAGGGCTTTATCAATTGTCAAGCAACCTATATTACAAGGAATAGAAAAACTCCCTGGATCCTTTAGCTTTAGTGGTGATCTGGATTGCAACACAGCACTGCATTCCTCAGTAAATGCAACTGTCTCCACTTCATTAAAGGACCGCTTCCTTGTCAATATATCTTTCATGAACTTTGCATAAGCCGGCACTTGAGTAATCAGCTCGGTAAAAGGCACACTCACTTGCAGATTCTTGACCACTTCCATAAACCTCCCAAACTGTTTATCAAGCTTGGATTTATGTTGGCGGTGCGGAAAAGGAAGTGCAATGGTAATGGGCTCGGCTTCTTTAGCTTTGGAAGATGAATTGGAAGTGTTTTCGTCCTGATCAGGGGTTGCTCGATCGAGCATGGGGTTTGCTCGATCGAGTTTTGATGTACTGTAACTTTCAGAAACTTCCCGAGACAAATTTGAGCAAATTTTCTGGGTTGCTCGATCGAGCAAGGGGGTGCTGCTAGATCGAGCAACCTCTATTTCAGCTTCTTTTTCGCCTTTTTTCGAACTTTGTTCAGCAGCTTCCAAGCTTTCATTGGTTGCATCCCCTATCATTTCAGGGCCTTTGTAATGGGGTCCACTCCTCAAAGTGATAGCATTTGCTTGTTCATGTGGAGGGTGCCCTTGAGAAGGAAGATTACCCGGTTGTTTATGTGGATTTTGAATTGCCAATTGGGCAATTTGAGTGTCCACCATCTTATTATGAGCTATTAACTGTGAGATCTGAGCATCTTGCTTTTGTTGTATCATAAGACTCTGCTGCAACATGGCTTTCAATTCCGCCATATCATTACTTGGAGGTGGTGGAGGTGGAGGTTGTTGAAAGTTTTGGCCTCCTTGATTGGAACGATTATAATTACCTTGGAAATTGCGATTCTGAGGAATCACATAAGAGGAACTTTGTTGCTGATGTGGCGGTGGGGTAGGATTAAGAACATTCTGACTTCGGTAGGATAGATTGGGATGCTCTTTTGTCCTTTCATTGTAAAAATTGGAGTAAGGTGTACCTTGCTTAAAAGATTGAAAAGCAAGGACTTGCTCAACCGTACTCATACATTCCACTGCAGTATGCCCCATAGTACCACATCGTTCACAGGTTGACTCTTGTTGAACCATGGCATGAACCGTTTGCTTATTTTCCAACGACTTTGAAGTTTGTAACTCGGCAATTTTGGCAGTTAATGCCTCCAACTGAGCTGCAACTGCATTATCCGTACCTCCTCTCCTCACATTGCCCCTAGGATTCCCATACTCAGCAGTGTGAGTAGCCATCTCATCAATTAGCTTCCAAGCATTGGCATCAGTAGTGTTATTTTGGAATCTCCCATTGGCAGCAGAATCGAGCAATGTCCTCTGATCATCATATAACCCATTATAAAATTGGTTGCATAAGAACCAAATATCAAAACCATGATGTGGAACAGACTTGACAAGCTTTTTGAAGCGAACCCAGGCTTCATTAAAGTTCTTTTGGGGACCTTGTTTGAAACTTGTGATTTGGCTTCTAATGGCATTGGTTTTCTGTGGCGGAAAATATCTTTTGTAGAATGCAAGAGCCAAAGAATTCCAATCGGTGATGCCAAGTGCAGCCATATCTAACTCACTCAACCAATCTTCTGCTCCGTCTCGTAATGAAAAGGGAAATAACACCAACTTGATCTGATCTTGTGTCACCCCACCCGTCAAAGGAATAGAGCAACAATAGTTGGTAAATTTCTCCATATGCTTAGCAGGATCCTCAGTAGGGCTCCCTCCAAACATGTTTCGCTCCACCAAAGAGATATAGGATGGACGAATCTCAAAAGTACTATTACCCGTAGTAGGGAGTTGAAATCCCTTGGGAATAGATGCAACAGTAGGCTCCGAATGGTTGGCTAGAGTAGGCATGGTTGTAGTAGGTGCAGAAATAGGTGTATCCTCTTCTAAGGACGGTTTTTCTGCGACGAATTCGGCGTAAACTGTTTCAAGCGTACTCAAGTCTTCCGCTTCTTGAATTTCCTTCCAAAAGTTTCGTCTAGACCGGAGAGTCTTCTCTGGCTCGGAATCGTAGGGCACGAGAACGGACCTAGAACACGTGGGCATAAACAAAAACTAAAGAAAAGGATGAGAACGGTCTCAAGGAACTTAGGTTCCCTGAGACGAAAAAGACAAACTAAGTAGAAACAAACAGAAAACTGTTGCCTCCCCGGCAACGGCGCCAAATTTGATAAGGGTAAAGTCGCGTCTCCTTAATCAAAGTAAAACCTAATTCACAACTAACTAATAGTCAGCGGTAAGCAAGGTATCGAATCCACAGGGAGGCGGTAGTATTCTAATCTGTTAAACTAGGTTTGTCTCTTAAGTAACAATTTCTGGGTTTTGATTGTGGTTTCTAAACTAATAGCAATTAATAACAACAACTAAAGTAAACAATAACAACTAATAACAATAATAATAACAACTAATAATAAGCAATAACTAACTATAAGCAATAACAAACTAATAAGTTTGAAAACAATGAGATTAAAAGTCTAGGGTCTCAGGTTCACTAGGATTATTGTTCAGGGATAAGGGGGTAATCAACTATCATGCAATAAAGTTATCTAAGGTCACAAGATCGGTCGATTCAATTATGCCCTTTAGATCTACGATTAACATGCGGTCGCTATCATTAAACGAGTTATATTCAATTATCGTAGCCTATCTTAGTCTTAACCCGGTCGGTGTCAATCCTAATTCGCAAGACTAGTTAATTAATCCTGGCCAGTAATCAAACAACTAGAATTAAAACGATAATCAAACGATAACCAAGCAATTGCAATTCAATTAATCAATCTACCCCTTCTAACAATCCTAGATCCCCTTTCAACCCTAGAAAGGAATTTAGCTACTCATAACGATATAAACAACAACAATAATAATTAAAGTCAACATGATTAACAATTATGTAAGGAATAACAAAGAATAATTAAAGAACAAGAAGGTAATTAAATAAATAACTAAGAAAGATTAGAAAATACCGAATACAAGATGAACTAAAGACAATCGTCTTTGATGAATAAAATCAAGAGGCAAAGAAAGCTAAATTAGGTTTTCTAATATTAAAGCATAAAAAGCATTGAAAAGCCTCAGAAAGTATATGAGACGAGCTTTCTTTTTATATTACAAAAATCTAACAAATTAGGTTAAAATTAAGGAAAACACGAAAATTCGCCGAAATAATGACTTGCTTGATCGAGCAAGGGCCTTCTCCTCGATCGAGCAAGACCTGACCACGACTCGGTCGAGCACTGTTGTTCTGCTCGATCGAGTAATCCATCATTTAGCTTCGTTTCTTCATTTTTCTTCCTTTCTTGTCTTTCATTCTCGATTCTTCTTGATTCTTCTCGATTCCCGTGCTTATCCTTCCACGATCCACCTCCGCCATGCTCCATATCTACTCAAAAAGCTCCAAATGCATCCAATCTGCATTAAAACATAACAAAAGCGGCATAATCGATATTCTAGCTAAAATAGCATAGAATAAGCTAGGAAAGACGGTAAATCGAGTTAAATGCATCTAAGGGAGGCATAAAATATGTATATAAATAATGATCATCAGTGATGCTTCTAAAATGGGATTGGGTTGTGTTCTTATGCAAAGTAGGAAAGTGGTGGCTTATGCTTCAAGACACTTGAGAGTTCATGAATTGAACTATCCTACTCATGATTTAGAATTGGCCGCCGTTGTTCATGCTTTGAAAGTGTGGCGACATTATCTTATTGGAGTTCATTGTCGTATACTCACCGATCACAAAAGTTTGAAGTACATATTTACTCAAAAAGAGTTGAATATGAGGCAAAGAAGATGGTTGGAATTGGTGAACGATTATGATTTTGAGTTATTGTACCATGAAGGGAAGGCTAATGTTGTTGCCGATGCTCTTAGTAGGAAAGCTTCTCATGCTTTAAATGCTATGCGGGTATTACCCGATGATCTTTGTGCCGAGTTTCGAAAGTTGAGTTTGGAATTCGTGGAGCGTGGATTTGTTCATGTTGGTGCTATGACTGCCGAGCCTGTGTTTCTCCGTGAAATCCGCGAAAGCCAAGTTGATGATCTTACCTACAAGTCTATTCAAGCCAAACTTCTTGAAGGTAAAGCTAAAGATTTCAAGTTTGATGATGAAGGTGTTCTTCGTTTCCATGGCCGTTTAATTGTTCCTAATGCTCTTGATTTGAGGAAGCGAGTTCTTGATGAAGCTCACCTTTCCCCTTATTCTATTCACCCCGGAGGTGATAAGATGTACAATGATTTGAAGCTACAGTTTTGGTGGCCGAACTTGAAGGGTGATGTTGTATCTTATGTTAGAAGATGTCTTACTTGCCAACAAGTGAAGATTGAACATAAGAGGCCCGATGGATTGCTACAACCGTTGGATATTCCGCTATGGAAGTGGGAATCTATTTCTATGGATTTTGTTATGGCTTTGCCGAGGACCGTTGGAGGTAAAGATGTCGTTTGGGTTGTTGTTGATCGTTTGACCAAGTGTGCTAGATTTATTCCGATCAAAGAAACCTGGAGTTTAGATCGTTTAGCCAAAGCTTATGTTGATGAAATTGTTAGATATCATGGAGTTTCTAAGGAGATTATATCCGACCGAGATCCGAGATTCTGTTCGAGATTTTGGAAAGCTTCTCAAGAAGCCATGGGTAGTAAGTTGTTGATGAGTACTGCATTTCATGCCGCTACCGATGGTCAGTCCGAGAGGACTATTCAAACTTTAGAAGACTTGCTTAGGGCTTGTGCACTCGACTTCCAATCTAGTTGGGAAAAGAGTCTACCGTTGGTGGAGTTTTCTTACAACAACAGTTATCATGCATCGATCAAGATGGCTCCTTATGAAGCTCTTTATGGAAGGAAATGTCGGAGTCCTATATGTTGGAATCAATTGAGTGATGTTCGTGATTTAGGCCCCGATGTTCTTGTTGAGACTGTTGATAATGTGAAGGTCATTCGTGATAGAATGAAAGCCGCTCAAGACCGTCAAAAGTCTTATGCCGATATCCGAAGAAGGCCGTTAGAGTTTGAAGTTGGAGATAAAGTATTCTTAAAAGTATCTCCAATGAAGTGTGTTAAACGGTTTGGTGTTAAGGGTAAATTGAGCCCGAAATACATTGGACCCTTTGATATTGTGAAAAGGATTGGTGCCGTTGCTTACAAGTTGGATTTGCCCCCGAATTTGGCTATGGTTCATAATGTTTTCCATGTTTCTCAATTGAGAAAGTATGTAAGTGATCCAAGCCATGTCTTTCAAAAGGAAATGCCCGAGCTTGAACCGAATTAATCCTTTGAAGAGAAGCCGATCCGCATCCTAGATCGCAAGGATAAGAAGTTAAGAAGTAAGGTGGTTCTTTTAGTGAAAATCATGTGGAGATGTGCTAATGTCGAAGAAGAGACTTGGGAAACGGAAGCTTCTATGCGTAGTAAATATCTGAGTCTATTAGAGTAAGGTATTTCTTTCTTTCCCTCAAGTTTCGAGGGCGAAACTTTTTAAAAGGTGGGGTGATTGTAACATGATAAGTGAATATTTGTATGATTTTAACCCCCAGTTTAGCTCGGTTTTGTATGTCATTTGTGCTTTGTTAAGCCATTTTATGAGCAAATATCATCTTCTAGGCGAATTCCTGTGTTCTGACTTGTTTTGTAGGGAAAGTGACGTTTCTACGCCCTTTTTCTATATTCCCGAGCATTTGCCTAGAACCCGACAATTCAAAGAAGAAAGCTTGACCATGTGTAAGGCATTTCAAGAAGGTTCACTAACTTAAGAGGGAGAAGAAGCAAAGACGGTTTCGTAGTTGTCGGAAGATCAATCAATTGGGCGGAAGAATTCATCGCTTTACATCAAACCCTATTAAACAACCCGATTGTAGAAGTCAAGGGGGATGTTGGAAGTCGAGTCAAGCAAAGGAAGATGAAACGTTAGTCAAGAGCTTCCAGAAGACCACATACCCGATCGGGTAAGTGTGTACCCGATCGGGTAAGTGTGCTGATCCGAGCATGACGGCTCCTTCTTCCTATTTTTGTCCTATGTGTTTAATGCCCGACCTCTTCTCCACGAAACCCTAATACTATAAATAGATGCTCTAAGCCCTTCTTCTAACATCATCTATCTCTCACACAATCTAATCTTATATCTCATACAATCTTCTTACTAGTTTTCTTTTTAGCTTTAGTCTTTCTAGTTTAGATTATCTTCTACTTTTGTCTTTTGTTCTTAGTTTATTTCTGTCCATTTCAGATCAAAACATTAGTTTAGTTCAATAAGAATTTCAATCTTTGTAGTCTACTTTGTTGGGTACAAGAGTTGTAATTCAAGGTACGGTATTTCTATGCGAAGGATTTCTATTGTCGTTATCGCTTTCATTGTTGATCGTCATCTAGGTATTCCTAATTTATCCTTTGTTTATTGTTCTTTATTGTTTTCCATTTGATTGTTATTCTCTATTCATATCACTTAGATTCGTTTTTATGTTGTTATAATCATAGTTTCATTTCTCAGATTATCATATAGTGTCGTTATTATCACCACATACAGAGTCTAAATTATTGTTAAAATCAACTAAATATGCCTATCTTAACTTTCATTGTTAATATCATCGTAGACATAAACATAATCATGAGTGAGTAGTCTTTCTAGGGTGTAGGGTAGCCATGTTAGATTGATTAAAAGATGATAATTGGATAAAAGAAATTGTGCTTTTTAAAACATTGTGTCTATGCATGTTTGGACTTTAACGATAGATGACGATTCTTGATCACAATCATTGACTAGTATGAAATTCTTTTCCAAGGTAGACATACGAGATTTGAATAGACAAAGCATGACATAGTGGATTAAGACCTAGTAAATCGCATAAAAAGCCTGCTAGACCATCTGATCTATGATTGTAATGAACACACCATTCTTACGAACGCGCAATGAATTAATTGCATATCCTAAATCCAATTTCATCAATATATCAATCTACATGTGTGAACCTATTTCCCTAGATGCTTCTCATTATTGTTAATTCATCATTTGCTTTATTGTTTTCATTTTAATTTGCTTTTATTTTGTTTTATTTTTGTTCTTTATTAGTTTAGAATTCAAAACCTCAAAACCCATAAAATTGTTAGATAAAACTCAATTGTGAGACGATTCACAATCCACAAGAAATACCATCTCCCTGAGGATCGACCCCTACTTCCGTAATTACATTAATTTGTTATTAGCCTAGTCTGGGTAATTTATCTTTGCATCGGGCTTGCGAAAGGACCGATCAAGTTTTGGCGCCGTTGTCGGGGAGCACAATTTAATTTTCCTTTTCTTGTGATTTTAATCACGATTAGTTTTATCTAGTCTTTAGGAACTTAAATTCCTTTAGACCTCTCTTGATTTTTCATCTTAGCTTTTCTATCTTATGCCCAGATCTTCTAGACTAGGGACCCCTATTCCTTTAGACCCTGAACTAGAAAGAACTCTACGTAGGAAATTAAAGCTATTCAACGAAATTTCAAAAGCTTCTAATATTTCAAGTTTAGATCGTATTCGTGAGAAATACTCGGATATCTTACCTAATCTTGAAGGAGAAGAAGATCCATTCTCATCCCCTTTTCAAAAAATCAATCAACTTTCAACCAACATTCCATCTTCATCTTCACAAGCAAAAATGGTTCAACTTTCCGACCATTCTAAACCCACCGCAGATACACTTCCAAAGGGTATCGCTACACCTAAAATTACAGCCCAAAACTTCGAAATCAAACCTGCCTTCATCAATCTAATAGAAAGAAATCAATTTGGTGGCAATGCCACATTAGATCCCAACCTTCATATCCAAAACTTCTGTGACTAT
>JAIUZE010070527.1:0-136760 GCA_022085475.1 Heliosperma pusillum | reverse complement strand
GTCATTGTTTAGTTGTCTTTTCTGAATAGTTTCAGTGCATAACGTGTATAAATCTCTTACAGGTTCACAGGGTATACTTAGTATTCTTATCAGTTGATTAACGTTTATCGATAACGGTTGGCTTGCTAGAAGTTTGACGTTATTGTCATTTTAATGGCGGTGATCAACTGGTCCCTAAAAGTAACACCTAAAGGATTTGTTTGAGAGATATGATTATATGAATAATATAATCATATTGATGCCTTATATGACTACAAGGTTAGTCGATGTATATGACTAAAAGGTTAGTCGATGTATTAATGATACGATTATTTAATACGATTAAATAATAATAGCTGAGACGAATTAAATGTTAATTCGTAATTGAATATAAATTGTTATATCTAATTAATGTATATAATGTAATTATTTAATACGATTAAATAATGTAAGCTTAAACGAATTAAATGTTAATTCGTAATTAAATATAAACTGTTATATTTAATTAGGAAATTCTAAATATACGATATTTATAGTTGACGTATAGATTATACGATATTGTCATAATAAATTATGTCAGACCGGTATTAATAAATCGACTACAAAATGTTGTATGGACTTATTAATATGTGATAACATAAATGACAATAATAATACATACACATATTATACATTAAATAAATAAAAGATGGAAGACTCCTATCTAGACTCCACTTCCTAAAACAAGTAGAAGAAGAAGAGGGAAGACTCCTCCTTCTACCCTACTACTATTTGCACGGCCAAAAAGAGGATGGGAGGAGAGTTTTATATAAACTCTTCTTCTCTACTTTCTCATCATCACAATTACTTTCAAAAAAATTAGAATTAATTTTTGTTCATTCTAGCGCAAAAAAAGGCATTTCAAAGAACATCTTGGGTGCAACGATTACGAGAATATCGATCTCGATATTTGTTCTTAGGCCATATTGCTAGGACCAAAGGTTGATTCTAATCTTTATGCTTTTCGTTTATGACTCGTATTTCATATATTATAATTTCGTTACAATCCTTAAATTTCATGTTGAAATATACCGATATTTCCCACAAGTGGTATCAGAGAATAGGCTACGAAATTATTTTATATGATTTTTCATGAATGATGAAAAAAAAATTTCGGTCCAAATTTTTTTTTCGGCAATTTTTTTTTTTTTTTTTCGGGCCGTGTCTCTTTTTTTTTTATTATTATTGTTTTCATTTGATTTATGGATATTGTTGTTTTAATATGTTAAGATGACAATATGATAAATTTGTAGATGTTTTAATTTAATAAGGATTAAATTAGAATGTAAATGGAAATTGTTTTGAATGTTAATGAACATTTGTTTTTGCTATATATTTTTGGTATACATGATGTTAAATTGTTATTTTGCATCATGATTCATTAATATTAATGATGTTCAAATCAATTAGGATTAGTCAAATATTAAGATAATCGATTTAATCATGATTTAGATATTCATTTTAAAATGTTAAATTGAATCATCTAGTTTGTATCAATGTTTAATAATGATTAATTGTTGATAATTGTACCGATTTTGTAATATTAGCAACATCAAAATTAAATAAAAAAAAAAAACAGTCCGTAGCTGCTGTTTTAATAATTAAAAAAAAATTTGATTTTTTTGGTATTTTTAAGTTGGCTGAATTTTTTTTTCTTTTATGCATTATATTGATAATTTATGATTGTTGTTGTGAAAAAGTTCACAATTATTGGATACCCAATTATTTTAAAACGGTTTAAAATAATGTTGGATTAATTCATATTATACGATAATATCAATTAAAATTGGATTATGTTTGATTGGAATTATTGTGAGTAATTAAGGAATTGTCACATAATTTTGATCATTTTAAAACAGGTGGTTTGGATAAATTAGTCTACATAATTAAAGAATTATGTCTTGAATGATTAATTTATTGTTGATGCATTTTATTTTGTTGAATGAATTGTTGAATGATTTATTTACGTATTTTTGCAATTGGTTGTAATTTGTATTACCTAGTGTGGCCTTAGTTGATTATGTTTTCGTAATGATGGAAACATGATCGTGATGTAATTTTGAGATCTCGAATCTCCCTTTTGTTTTCTTTGAATTATGTTTTTAAATTAGACTGTAAATAGGTTTATATCTTGTAATTTATTAAATGTAATTTGAGAAGACTAAAGATGGAGATCGGATTGATCACTCTCGCTACATGGACCAAGTTGAACATCAAGACAAGCTTTTTGGGTCCAATAATGGATGGATTCCAAAGTTGTATGTTTGTTCATTTTGGTAGATAGGCCACACTAGGACTTTGTAATTTTACGTATTTTTCGGTCTTGTTGCTTTTCATCATATGATAGTTAGTGCATCATATTCCGCCTAAACCAAACCACCTACTACTAAAATGCATGAAAATTGACTCATATAGTTTGGATGTTAGTTATCATGGACATAAAGATGTCACACGAATTCAAGCCATCATCTTAGTTTATTCATTCTCGCATGCTAGATATTCGTTCACTTAAAATGAATTAAAATAAAGTTGATGGGATCTTCCTCTAAAACCTAAAATTGAGACTAGTGTTTATAGGCCAAACTACTATGAATACCTTCTTCGTCGGTAGGCATATAGGAGCTTACTCTCCATATGACCCCTTCTACGTTGGGTAAGTAGTATGTGTTGACTTATTTTACCTCAACATTATAATCCGAAGAGTTTCTCGTGATTATGATGGACTAAAGATAAAATGTTATCGACCAAGAATTCTAAAGGTAGAATTAGCCAAGAGGTTGGCTTGTTAATTTACAGATAATTGAGTCTTGGGATCATTTATATAATTCTTGAGGGAGGTCAATTGTATAAATGCTTGAGTCTTCGCATTAAACGAGTTTTTGCACTAGACTTAATTCATATCGATGAGTATGCTTATTATGTTTTTCTTCTTTTTCGCAGTGTAGAATTCGTTTTATATTGATAATACTACTTATAACAATGGCTGGCCATAATGACGACCCTATGCAAGTGCCACACTCGCACGCGAGTCCTGGCTTAAAACTTTCATGGACCACTGAAGAATGACGGGTCAAACTTTGCGGACTGGGAGGCGGCATTACGGAATGCAGCCATTGCTGACGGCAAGCTCAAGTTCTTGACTGAGCCAATACCGCCAAACCCAGTCCCCAATGCGAGAGTTAACGAGTCACTTGCTTATAGTGACTTCGTTATGGAAGCAGGTGCGATAAAGAACGTACTCATCTTTGCAATGGAAAACAATTTGCAAAGACGCTTCATTGCCCATGTAGCAAATAATATTTTCACCACGCTCACTAATGAATTCTCAAAAGCACCGAGAATCGTTACTTATAAGCATACCTGTCGCTTCTTTGAGGCGAAACTCCAGAAGGGCCAACCGGTTAGCCAACACATTCTTGATATGATTGAGAATGTCGAGAAACTGGAGGCACTTGATTGCAATATCCGTGAGAGCATAGTCATTGACCGTGTGCTTCATTCACTTCATGATGGTTTTGCCCTTTTCAGGGCAAATTACTACATGAATGACTTGAAGAAAAGTCTTTATGAGCTACACTCACTTCCCGTACAGACCGAGAAGGATATGAAATTGAGTGGGAGCATGAAGCAAGATGTTCTCATGATTTCCAACAAGTACAAAGGTAAGGGCAAGGCTCACGGCGACCTAAATGTAGGGAAGCCAAAGTTTAAGAAGTCAGGAAAGGATAAGAGTGGGCCTGGTGAGACTAGTAGCTCATAAGGCAAGGCAAAGAGCAAGGACAATGACATTGAGTGCCACCATTGCCACAAGACTGGGCATTGGAGGAGGAAGTGTCCCGTGTACCGTGAGGACATAAAAGCAGGCCGCGTCACTCCTGTTGGTATGTCATCTTATATTCATATGAATGACATTAACCATGCAAGTTTCGGAACATGGGTACTTGATACTGGTTGTGGTTCTCATCTGTGTAATCATTTGCAGGGCCTAAAAAACATCACACCTCTCGCAAAGGGTGATGTGGACCTGCGAGTCGGGAATGGAGCAAAAGTTCCTGCAGTCTCAATGGGAACATACGTAATCTAACTCCCGAGTGGATTTGAGTTGTATTTATATAACTGTTACTATGTACCCAGTTTATCTAAGAACATTATATCTGTTTCCGTGCTTGATAAAGACGGTTTTTTCATTTTCAATAAAAGACAATAGCTGTATTTTCTCTTTGAATGAAATGATTTATGGCAAAGCAGTTTCCATGAATGACATTTATATCTTAGATCAAACCAAAGACATATTACATGTGAATAATAATAAAGTAAAGGTTGGTGACAAAGATCAAACTTATCTATGGCATTGTCGTATGGGACACATAAATGAAAAATGTGTAAAGAAGCTCATTGAGAATGGGACTATCTCCCCATTTGATTATGAATCATTTGGCACGTGTGAATCATGTCTTATCGGCAAAATGACTCGAATTTCCTTCAATGGTGTTGGAATGCGTGCTAATGACCTATTAGGACTCATACATGTTGATGTATGTGGACCTATGTCGATCAACGCAAGAGATGGCTATAGATATTTTATCACTTTCACGGATGCTTTGAGTAGATACGGATATGTCTACTTAATGAAGCATAAAAGTGAGTCCTTTAAACAGTTTAAGGAATTCCAGAATAAGGTTGAGAAGCAACTGGGAAGAAAGATTAAAGCACTTCGATCAGATCGTGGTGGCGAATATCTTTCAAATGAGTTTGATCAACACCTTAAAGACTGTGGCATAGTATTACAGTTAACTCCACCTCCCAAACAAGAGGTGACATGCATCCATAGGCAGAACATCACAAAGACTTTCATCCACAAACCCTTTACCAATTGAGAAAGGTACAACACATTGCTTATCCACCTTGATCTCAGCCCCTTTGTTTAACCATCTGAGTTTGTAAGGTAGGGGTGGTCCTTGGTGGGTAGGGCTAGTTTGTCTATCAGTGTTTTGGAGGCCACATTAGTGCAGCTTCCACCATCAATAATGAGGTTACACACTCTACCCTTGATAGTACATCTGGTCCTAAAGATCTGGTGTCTCTGGTCCTCTTCCAAAGGCTGGGGTTGAGTATGCATTACCCTCCATGTTACCAAACTTAACCCAGCATCCGGCTCTATCAACTCCTCACTAGCCTCTACCTCAGGCTCTTCCATTTCATCACCACAGACCAACACCTCATCCTCTCCCCAATGAATTACTTCTAGGGTGCTCAGAGCTCTCTTATATGGACATTCTCTAGCAAAATGTCCATATCCTTGGCATTGAAAACACTTTTTGAGGGGGGTAATTTTTCTTTGGCCTGCATCAACAGCCTTGCCTTCATCAGGGTTGAAAGGGGTCTTAATAGGAACCACAGGTTCTCCTATCTTCACTCCTACAAAGGGTTTGAAGGTAGGGGTTCTAGCAGGTGTCTTAGAAGCACTGGCTTTTCCCTTTCCCAACTTTTCTACCCTTAAAGACAAGTTGACAGCTTCCTCAAAGGAGTATATATTTTGTAGCCTGACTTTACTATCTATCCTCTCATCCAAACCTTCTAAGAACCTTGATATCTTTTGCTCAGATTTCTCAACAACCTCACATTGCAGTGTGAGTTGTTCAAAGTCCCTTAGATAAGATTCTACAGGTCTTTGGTCTTGTTTCAGGTGAGTAAGCTTAATGAACATGTCCTGAGTGTAGTCCCTAGAGACAAACTTAGCCCTCATTTTCTTTTTCAGTTTGAGCCATGACTTAACATGTTCTTTTCCTTCTCTCACCCTCAAGGTTTTCATATTTTCATACCACAGTGAGGCATAACCTTTTAGTTTCATGATAGCAACCTTAAAAGCCTTTCTATCAGTGTATCCTTTAAACTCAAAGACTCTTTCTACAGACCTCAACCAATCTAGGAAATCATCAGGGTTCATGCTACCTAGAAGGTCAAGGATTTATACCTTTATGTCTTTGTCTTGGTGTCTGAGAAGGCTTTGATCTGAGCCATCTGAGTCTGACATTTCAAATTGATCTATAGGTTGCCTCCTCCTTCCTCCCCCTTGTGGGAAAGGTGCTCCTCTTCCTCGACCTCTGCCTCCTCTTGTGTCATTGTTTTGTTGGCCCTCAAGAAGTTCATTGACAAAACCTGGAGACTTCCATCACAGTTCTGACAAGACCTTGAACTGTGTTTTCAAGACTTGTAATTCTCTCTTCACTCATGTTTGATTTTGTGTTTTTAATGTACTTAGGTAAATGAACTCACAAACCAAAGCTCTGATAACCAATTGCAATGAAACTATTCAGAAAAACAAGCTAAAACAACTACAAATTGAACTAAGGTTAGACACTTGGAAATTGCTCTGTTTTTGTTTGAACTGGATGCTGACAGAAGGAGATAGAACCTTAACCAAAGCACAAAGCCAATGGTTGAGGGTTAAGCCTTGATCCCAGCACACAGCTAAGGGTTTAAACTCACTTCCAAGCATACAGCAATGGAAGTTTCTCAAGCACACAGCCAAGAGATATCAACAGAAAAAATGGTTTCAGTTTTGTGTTTACTTCAAATCTACCTTTCATTCATTAGGAATAAGCTTTTTATAGGCAATGAGATTACATCTTAATCGTTTATTACATCTAGGGCCATAGTTGGCTTACAAAAGAAACAGAAATAACAGCTACATTGTTCAGACTAAAGCAATAAAGTAGAAAAAGCAGTTCACATAAGACAATCTGACTTAATTGGTTTGCTTGGGTTGATCTGGTGAAGGAGTGGACTTTCAAGCTTGGTTCTTGAGCCAGACTGGAGTAGGATGAATGCCAAAGGGTTTGCTAAAAGATCCTCGAGCTGGTTTGTTCAAAATAGGAAAGTTTGATAGTGACATTTGAACTACTACAAAAGGGCTGAATTATGGACAGTTTGAGTTTGTCCCTAAGCTAACTTTTGTTGTGTGCATTTCCTGGAGAAAAAATCCTGGACAAAGTTGTAGAGGACCCTCCCTAGGACTAATATTGATCACTGGTTAGGCTTGTTTGAGTGTATAAGGCCCCATGGACCCTGTTTAGAAAGACTGTGACTGACTAGTTGTGGCTGAGGGCTGTTGTTGTTGTGTTGGGTTTGTAATGTTGTTGGCTGTGTTTTGTTTTGGCTAAGTCTTGGGAAGTAGATGGCTAGGCTTTGTTCTGGCTGGTGTGGTGTTGTTTTTGCTGACAAGAAATGGTGTTCACTTGGAATGAATAAGGCCTTGTCATAGGGACTGAATAAGGCATTGTCATAGCTAGTAATGGTGTTGGTTTCATTGTTGTTGTCTTGAGTGATGTTGTTCTGTCTGTCTTGAGCTTGTGTCTTGCCTTGATCATGTACTCCTGTTGCAGATGCGAGGCTTTTGTTAAGAATAAGTCTGAAGCTAAACTCGCACCCAAATCTGACAAATGTCTGTTTGTAGGATATCCAAAGGAATCACGTGCTTATTACTTCTACAATAAACACGAGGACAAAGAGTTTGTGTCTCGTGATGCAGTCTTTTTAGAAAATGATTTTATTTCCAAAAGACAGAGTGGGAGAAAATTTGAACTTGATGAAGTCCAAGAGGCACAAACCGAAAAGGACGACGAGGAAAACGTTCCCTCTTCGTCTGACACGGTCATTATTCCTTCGGAACCTAGGAGGTCAAGCAAAATTAGTCATCAACCTGATAGATACCTTGGTATTATAGAGGAAGGTGATGACTATAATTTGAAACTTTTTGAAAGTAACGAACCTACTACCTACAAAGCAGCCATTTGTAGTCCTGACTCAAAGCTATGGCTAGGAGCCATGCAATCCAAAATGGATTCTATGTACGACAATCAAGTATGGGACTTGGTTGATTTACCTAAAGAGGTAAGACCTCTTCAGTGTAAGTGGATCTACAAGATCAAAAGTGGCATATACAAATATAATGATGTTTACAAAGCTAGATTGGTGGCAAAAGGTTTCACCCAAGTTCATGGTCTTCACTATGACGAAACCTTCGCCCCAGTCGCCATGCTTCGATCCATAAGGATTATCTTAGCGGTTGCCGCATTTCATAATTATGAGATTTGGCAAATGGATGTCAAAACCGCCTTCTTGAATGGGATTCTAGAAGAGGAAGTGTACATGACACAACCTGAAGGTTTTTTTAATCCATCAAACCCTAAGAAGGTATGCAAACTTAAGAGATCCATTTATGGTCTTAAAAAAGCATCCAGGAGTTGGAATCATCGTTTCGATCATGTAATTAAACTAAATGGTTTCACTCGAAGTGTCGAGGAACCATGTTTATACATGAAGTTTAGTAGGAGTAAAGTAACTTTTCTAGTCTTGTATGTAGATGACATACTACTCATTGGGAATGATATTCCAATGCTCACTTCTGTGAAGGAGTGGCTAGGGATACATTTCCAAATGAAAGACTTAGGAGAAGCTCAGCGCATCTTAGGTATCCGAATCTATAGGGATAGATCCAAAAGGATACTAGCATTAAGTCAAGAAACTTATATTGATAAGATTCTTGATCGGTTCAACATGAAAGACTCTAAGAGAGGCTTTATTCCTATGGGAAGTGGGATCACTTTGAGCAAGTCAGAGTGCCCTACCAAACCCGAGGAGATTGAACGCATGAAATTGATCCCTTACGCATCTACTGTTGGATCAATCATATATGCTATGATGTGCACTCGTCCTGATGTTGCATATGCTTTGAGCATGACAGGTTGTTACCAAGCAAATCCAGGTGAGAGTCACTGGATAGCCGTAAAGAAAATCCTTAAGTACTTGAAAAGGACCAAGGATTCGTTCTTAGTGTTTGGAGGCGAGACTGAGTTACGTGTAAAAGGTTACACAGATGCCAATTTCCAAACAGATAGGGATGATATGAAATCCCAATCCGGCTACGTTTATATGATGAATGGAGGAGCTATTTGCTGGAAGAGTTTCAAGCAAAGTGTTACAGCGGATTCTACAACAGAAGCAGAGTACCTTGCAGCGTCTGAAGCTGCAAAGGAAGCTGTGTGGATTCGGCAATTTTTGGAAGGACTATCAGTAGTCCCTATTGCCAAAGATCCTATCACGATTTATTGTGATAACAGTGGGGCTATTTTTCAAGAAAAAGAGCCCAAGTCTAGTAACAAGTCTAGACATGTACTTAGGAAATATCATGTAATTAGAGATTACGTGGATAGAAAGGAAATTGAAATTTGTAAGGTTGGGACAGATGACAACATTGCTGATCCTTTAACCAAGCCTTTATCAAAGGCGAAGCTCGATGGTCATGTCGTCACAATGGGATTGAGACGTGTACCAGAATTCCTTTAGATTATGTAATATGTAATAATTGAATATTGTATTAATTATTTCATATATGATAATTGCATTCATTGTTCAAGTTTTATTATAAACCCTTTTATTTAGTTTGACTAAATTTAATACTTTGTTTATCCGAATAGATTGTATGACAATGTTGGACCCTATTCAAGTGAATAGGACGAACTTAGTATTTTGTTTCTAGTCACTCAATGAGGTGACGTCTCGAGATGACTAGATTGTAAGTCGATCGATGGTTGGTTCAGCACCATGGGTCATGGAGATGACTGGTCGATTACATAGACAGACTGTATGACACTCTGTCGGACAGTGACATTTGTAGAGACCCTTAAATCAATTATTTGATGCCTGGTCGTGGCAGGGTCTTCTATCTTATTCCTATAAGTCGATTCTTTTGACTGGCGACCGTCTATCTGAGTCGGTGCAGTTTCCGATTTGTTTTGGTTGATGTTCTAGGTCGTGCCGTAAAAGGAGGCCGATGGACATCTTCTGGATCATGGTGATCTGCATCATACAGAGTAGATGAATCAACAGGAATTGTCTACCCACGTTGGGTATAAACATCTTTAGGCCACTCGAGGAGAAGTTACTGTAAATGCGTGGCAACGCTCGGAAAGAGATTTATGGTAGATTTTCCGGTCAGACAGTTACTCTCCCTATCGAGAAAACTACTCTAGATATAATCAACCACAAGTGCGACCTGAAAGACACCTTGCGTTGAGTGGGAGATTGTTGGAGTAGGTGTCCTCCACAATAGTACGCCACATAATAAATCTTATTAAGGAATATAATTGGGATATTTATTGACTATATATATGATTAGTCAGTTGATTAACGTAAATCAATAACGGTTGGCTGACTAGAGTTTGACGTTATTGTCATATGACGGCGGTGATCAAGTGATCCCTTTCGGTCACACCTATAGGATGAAATCCAAATAGTAATTAATTATTTGTATATGATAAAGTTAATTAGTCCATTACATATATTCGATATGTACGAGAGTTAATTGTTAGAAATTGAGTTGAGAACTCAAATTCGATTAAGTTTATTTTTCAATTATGCGCTAATTGACTAATGAATTTATATCTTATTTTAATATGATTAAATAAGATTTAACTTAGTAATTAATCGTTAAATTACTAAATTAGTTGAGGTTTTGAGATAGAGGTAATTAGTTAATTATATTTACAAGGAGTTGTAGAATAAATTAACTAAGCATTGTGGGACCCATTATATATTGATATAATGGTAAAATATTGCTTAAAATGTTAAGTACATATTATTTATTTATTTGAGTCATATAATTGTTATATGATCATATTAACACATTAATTATATAAGATAATTAAACATATGATTAATAAGTATTTGTGGGACAAATATCAAAAATCAAAATGGACCATTTTGAGCCATGTGAGGGCTGGTCATGGTAGTAGTAGTAGTAATGATATTTGCTCTTGTTTATGCAAACAAGCAACCTTATGATAATGACATATTATGCATACCAAATCATTACATACACTACCATACTCTACTACAATTGCATGTGAATTAAATAACAAAAAATAAGAGGCCATATGGACTATATGGTCCGGCCATATGCTTATAAAATGAACAATGGTTGTTCATTTTCTACTTACTTCATTTTGTGCTTAATTCACATTTCTATATAAAACTCTTTCTCTCACTAAAGCTCTCATATACTAATATTTCCTAAGTATTACTAGTGTAGTAATATATACTAATATTAATAGCATAATATCTATCTTATAATCTAGTTATTAATAAGGGTAGATTATTTGGTATCATTTTGGTGCAACTTGAAGGAGGTCTTCTAGTTTGGAGATTATTCTTGTTCATCCATATTAATAGCTCAAGAACAACAAGAAGGAGTTCTTGTTGTGCCCATTTTATTTCCATATCAATGTAAGGAAATTTCTTCTTTTATATAAATCTCTTTATATTTGCATGAATGTTACATAGATCATTAAAATACTAAATTAACAAGTATTTTAGTAACTAATTAGAGAAGTCTAATTAAGGTCCATGGACTTTCACTTCACGCCCGTGATCGAGCCTGTCGCAAGCCCGATGCAAAGATAATTACCCAGACTAGGCTAACAACAAATTAATGTAATTAGGGAAGTAAGGGGTCGACCTCGGGCAGACAGGAGATACTTGTGAATAGTTATGGTTATAACTCTATCTTGTACGATTGGCAAATGTTTGTCACTAATTAATAAATGCTATAAAAATGATAACAATACAATAAAGAAAAGGATCTAGGGATCAGGATTCACATGCTAATCAATTTAAAAGTAAAGTTGATTACGGGTTTAGAAAAATCATAGTTGTCCAAGTCTTTAAATGGTATATTCCTTTCGGATTCATACCGACTTTTTAACGGGTCATAATGTTTTCTCAGCCTTGCTAGGTCATTAAACTATTCTTGTCAGTCCTTTAATTTCCATCTCAACTCTCGCCCTTGAGACGGAAATTGACAAGTACAAACAATTGTTTATGGCCATTAAACAAAGTCTATCACGAGATTCAAGCAAGAAATAGAGACAACAAAGAACGATTCTACCGGAATCAATTTATACATATAAATTAATTAGACATGTTAACCCTTCCCCTATGTGACAACCCTCGCGAATGCGGAAATAAAACATACAAGCATGTGATTTCATTAGCGGAAATACGATGTTTTTAAAAACTTTATTACATGCAAGAAGAAGTATACAAGGAGTGTCAAATATTACAAACTAAAGTACGAAAAATATAATACAACAAGAGACGTAATCTCTCCAAATGTTATCAAAGTAAAAGTGATTATCAAACAAGCTAAATAACGTCTAGAGGTGTTTCATCCAGGGACAACGCCCGCTAGCTCACACCCGAACCCAAAATACCAGGCAAAAAGCCATACATGCAAGCAACCTGTTCATCCATGAAAAACATGAACGCCACAGTCAGTGGGGAGTAACTCCGGGTTCTCCCAGCCATATCACATTAAACGTACATAGGAGGAAATACAAAAGTAGAAGCATGGCAATATATAGATATACAGTGAATCCGATCAGAATAGATAGGCAATTCAATATATAATGATAAAGGCATATTGAATACAAATCCGAATCCATCATGTTATACAAAGACTTCGGGGAAGACACTCTAGGCACCGAAAACAACTCACTAGGGCTTTGCATCTCACACCGTGCGCGGTATAAGTTTGATATAGATTGAGACTTTCGACAAACAAACCATGCCAATCATCCAATGATCACTCATATAATATTCATCCAACTACAATACATTGACGACCATCTCCACGGTCATTAAACGCACTAAGCACCGTGTAATGGCAAGTAATGATTAAAGGCATCCAGGGATAAACATTTCCCTGAACGCATACCATAAACATTTTTGTATCTGTAGACTAATTTCCTCCTGCTAGCCGACGATTAATAGACGGTCGCTCGTCTAAACCTGGCCAGACTCTCGAATAAAACGTGTTACCGCTTCGACATCATAACATTTCGCATCCAGACTCTGTCAATCAAGTTTGACGCCGAGTACCCCAAATTCGGTAGATACAATTCACGAAAGAGGCGGAAAAGAGCACAAGCCTCATAACAAGCGGTACGCTACATGCAAATAACACCACCTCGCAAGTACACAACATTTGACGGCCGGGTCGATCAACACAATGCGTTCGCCTCCCAACAACGTCGTCGTATGCCCACTAACACATGCAATTAAGCAGTAGGATACATCCCTGTTCCGACATTCCAGCCTTACGAACGTGGAGGTAGCCAAGGGATTGAGAGTACAAAGCACATAACAAAATAGTGCTCAAACCGTAACATTTGTAAAAAAAACGACTCAAAGTGGGTCATACCAAAAACTACAACAGGAGTATATGATCAAGACAAGACACAAGCTCAAGACAAGACTCAACATCAACAACATCAAGACAACAACATCATTCAAGGCAACAACATCCATTCAGACAACACCATGACTAGTTATGACAATGTCCTATTCAGTCCAAGTAACCACCACTTCAGGCCAGCTAAGACAACACTACACCAACCAGAACAAAGCCTAGCCATCCACTTTCCAAGACTAAGCCACAACAACACACAACCAACAGCAAAATAAACCCAGCACAACAAAAACAACACTCAGCCTAAAACAGCCAGTCACAGTCTTTCTAAACAGGGTCCATGGGGGCCTCACACATCCAAACAAGCCTAACCAACCATCAACTTTAGTCCTTGGGAAGGTCCTCTACAACTTTGCCCAGGACTTCTCTTCCAAGAAACGCACACACAAAAAGTTAGCCTAGGGACAACTCCAAACTGTCCAGATTTCAGTCCTTTTTGCAGTAGTTAACATGTCACTATCAAACTTTCCTGTTTTGATCAAACAAGCTCAAGGGCCTTTTAGCAGGACCTTTGGCATCCATCCCACTTCAGCTGAGCTCAAGAATCAAGCTTAGAAGTCCAATCCTCCACCAGTTTCAACCTAAACAACCCAATTAAGGCAGATTGTCCCATTAGAACTGCTTTACTACTTTATTGCTTTATTCTGAACAATGTAGCTGTTATTTCTGTTTCTTTTGTAAGCCAATTATGGCCCTAGGATGTATTGAACGAGTAGGATGTAATCTCCTTGCCTATATAAGGCCATTTTCTAATGAATGAAAGACAGATTTGAAGTAAAACATAAAACTGAAACCTTGTTTCTGTTGATATCTCTTGGTTGTGTGCTTGAGACAACTTCCTTTGCTTTGTGCTTGGAAGGGAGCTTAGACCCTTAGCTGTGTGCTGGGATCAAGGTTCAACCCTCAACCATTGGCTTTGTGCTTTGGTTAAGGTTCTATCCCTTTCTTTCAGCATTCAGTCCAAATAAAACAGAGCAAATTCAAAGTGTCTAACCTTAGTTCAATTTGTCATTGTTTAGTTTGTCTTTCTGAATAGTTTCATTGCAAATTGGTTATCAGAGCTTTGGTTTGTGAGTTCATTTACCTAACTACATTAAAAATACAAAAACCAACCATGAGTGAAGAGAGAATCACAGGTCTTGAGAATACAGTTCAAGGTCTTGCCAGAACTATAATGGAGGTCTCCAGATCTGTCAATGAACTCCTTGAGGGCCAACAGAACAATGATGCAAGGGGAGGCAGAGGTCGAGGAAGAGGAGCACCTTTCCCACAAGAAGGAAGGAGGAGGCAACCTGTAGATCAGTTTGAAATGTCAGACTCAGATGGCTCAGATCAAACTCTTCTCAGACACCAGGACAAAGACATAAAGGTAGAGATCCCTGACTTTCTAGGTAGCATGAACCCTGATGATTTCCTAGATTGGCTAAGGTCTGTAGAAAGAGTCTTTGAGTTTAAAGGATACACTGATAGAAAGGCTTTTAAGGTTGCTATCATGAAACTAAAAGGTTATGCCTCACTGTGGTATGAAAACATGAAAACCTTGAGGGTTAGAGAAGGGAAAGAACCTGTTAAGTCATGGCTCAAACTGAAAAAGAAAATGAGGGCTAAGTTTGTCTCTAGGACTACACTCAGGACATGTTCATTAAGCTCACTCACTTGAAACAAGACCAAAGACCTGTAGAGTCTTATCTAAGGGACTTTGAACAACTCACATTGCAATGTGAGGTTGTTGAGAAATCTGAGCAAAAGATAGCAAGGTTCTTAGAAGGTTTGGATGAGAGGATAGCTAGTAAAGTCAGGCTACAAAATATATACTCCTTTGAGAAAGCTATCAACTTGTCTTTGAGGGTAGAAAAGTTGGGGAAGGGAAAGGCCAATGCTTCTAAGACACCTGCTAGAACCCCCACCTTCAAACCTTTTGTAGGAGTCAAGATAGGAGAACCTGTGGTTCCTATTAAGACCCCTTTCAACCTTGATAAAGGCAAGGCTGTTAAGGCAGGCCAAAGGAAGACTACCCCTCTCAAAAAGTGTTTTCAATGTCAAGGATATGGACATTTTGCTAGAGAATGTCCATCTAAAAGAGCTCTGAGCACCCTAGAAGTAATTCATTGGGGAGATGATGAAGTGTTGGTCTGTGATGATAAGATGGAAGAGCCTGAGGTAGAGGCTAGTGAGGAGTTGATAGAGCCTGATGCAGGGTTTAGTTTGGTAACATGGAGGGTAATGCATACTCAACCCCAACCTTTGGAAGAGGATCAAAGACACCAGATCTTTAGGACCAGATGTACTATCAAGGGCAGAGTGTGTAACCTCATCATTGATGGTGGAAGCTGCACTAATGTGGCCTCTAGAACACTGATAGACAAACTAGCTCTACCCACCAAGGACCACCCCCTACCTTACAAACTCAGATGGCTAAACAAAGGGGCTGAGATCAAAGTGGATAAACAATGTGTTGTGCCTTTCTCAATTGGTAAAGGGTATGTGGATGAGAGTCTTTGTGATGTTCTACCTATGGATGCATGTTCATACAAGGGTTTAGTTCAATCATGGCCCCTATTACTGAGTGCATGAAGTAGGGAGAGTTCAAGTGGAATGAGAAGGCTGAAAGGTCCTTCAATCTGATCAAGGAGCTATTGTGTAAATCTCCAATATTGGTTCTACCAGATTTTAACAAACTCTTTGAGGTAGAGTGTGATGCCAGTGGCCTTGGCATAGGGGTTGTGCTTACTCAAGAGAAGAAACTTGTTGCATACTTCAATGAGAAGCTAAATGGGGCCAAGCTTAATTACTCCACATATGACAAAGAGTTCTATGCCATTGTGAGAGCATTGAACCATTGGGGACACTACTTGAAGCCTAAGCCTTTTGTGCTTCATTCTGATCATAAGGCTCTCAAATACATCAATGGACAGCATAAACTCAACCCCAGGCATGCCAAATGGGTAGAATTCTTGCAATCCTTCTCATTCTCTAGCAAGTACATAGAGGGTAAGAACAATGTTGTAGCTGATGCATTGTCTAGAAGATCTGTGATGTTGACCTTCATGGAACAAAGAGTGTTGGGGTTTGAATTCATGAAAGAGCTCTATCAGGAAGACCCAGACTTCAAGCATGAATGGGAGGTGTATCAGGAAGGGCAAGTCAAGAAAGGGAGCAAGTACACAGCTCAGGAAGGATACTTGTTCTATGGAAACAGACTATGTGTGCCTAAGGGACCTTATAGGGGACTACTGGTCAAAGAGGTTCACTCCAATGGCCTTGCTGGTCACTTTGGGGTGCAGAAGACCTATGACATATTGCAAGATTAGTTCTATTGGCCTAAGATGCTCAGTGATGTGCAAGATACCCTCAAGAGATGCAGGTCTTGTCAACTAGCCAAAGCACACTTTCAAGCTGGCCCTTACACACCACTTCCAGTACCAAACAAGCCATGGGAAGACCTCAGCATGGACTTCATTGTAGCCTTACCAAGAACTCAAAGGGGAAAGGATTCAATCATGGTGGTTGTAGATAGATTCAACAAAATGGCACATTTTATTGCTTGTAAGAAGACTGAGGATGCTTTGGGGGTAGCTGAACTATACTTTAGGGAGGTTGTCAAGTTACATGGGGTGCCTAGGAGCATTGTCTCAGATAGAGACACAAAGTTCATGAGTTACTTCTGGAGAACCTTGTGGAAGCTATTGAAGACCAGGCTATTGTTTAGTACTTCTCACCATCCCCAAATTGATGGGCAGACAGAAGTCACTAACAGGACACTAGGAAAGATCTTAAGGAGCATTGTTTCTAAGTCCTTAAAAGATTGGGACCTCAGGCTAGCACAAGCTGAGCTTGCCTTCAACAGAGCTCCCTCCTGCAGCACAGGTAAAAGTCCTTTTGAAACATTTTATGGAACTAATCCTCTCATGCCTACAGACCTAGCACCAGTCAAAGGAAGCAAAGCAAGCTATGATGCAAAGAAAAGAGTAGAGCAAATGATACAGATTCATGAGCAAGTCAAGAAGCAGATTGAAAGGTCCAATGAGTTGTACAAGGCTAGGTCCAAAGGGCCTAAGAAAGCAAGGGAGTTCAAGCAGGGGATCTTGTATGGTTGCATTTAAGAAAAGAGATATTTCCAGACAAGAGGAGAAACAAGCTCATGCCAAGAGCTGATGGACCATTTGAGATATTGGAGAAGATAGGCACAAATGCTTACAAAGTGGATCTACCAGGAAGCTATGGTGTCCATGGTACTTTCAATGTTGGAGACCTGAGCCCCTACCATGGTGAATCAGATGATGAAGGTGATGAAGATTTGAGGGCAAATCCTTTTCAAGAAAGGGAGGTTGCAACAGGAGTATATGATCAAGACAAGACACAAGCTCAAGACAAGACTCAACATCAAGACAACAACATCATTCAAGGCAACAGCATCCATTCAGACAACACCATGACTAGTTATGACATTGTCCTATTCAGTCCAAGTAACCACCACTTCAGGCCAGCTAAGACAAAACTACACCAACCAGAACAAAGCCTAGCCATCCACTTTCCAAGACTAAGGCTCTGTTCTTTTGGACTGAATTTGTCTGAACTGAACTGAACTGAACTTAATGGAGCTGAACTGAACTGAACTGAACTGAACTGAACTGAACTGAACTGAAATAATAAAAAGATAACAATATTATTATTATTATTATTATTATTATTATTATTATTATTATTATTATTATTATTATTATTATTATTATTATTATTATTATTATTATTATTATTATTATTATTCTTATTATTATTATTATTATTATTATTATTATTATTATTATTATTATTATTATTATTATTATTATTATTATTATTATTATTATTATTATTATTATTATTATTATTATTATTATTATTATTATTATTATTATTATTATTATTATTATGATTATGATTATGATTATGATTATTATTATTATTATTATTATTATTATTATTATTATTATTATTATTATTATTATTATTATTATTATTATTTTTTTTTTTTTTTTTATTTATGCGCGCAGCTTTCATTAGTATAAAATGAAAAGTTTACAAGAAATTGGTGGGGAGCCGAGAGACAATCTGGGCCCCCACCCCCTTAGCTATAGAAAAACTAAGTCTAGTAAAGATATAAGCGGCCACCCGAGCCCCAGCATCCTGAGATACCGAGAATTTCTGGATCCGCTTCAGCAAGTCAACAGCATCCGAACCCAACTCCCCAAGCGAAGAGAAAGAGAAAGGTAGGAAACCGTAACCAGCAGCCTCGCACAACTCCCTATACTTAGCACACTTGCGCTGCGCAGCATCAGTAACAACCCGTCCCGGCACAAAATCGGTCATCCCAGTCTGTGTCAAGGGAGAGGACCCAGTCAAATCAACACACACGTCACGTCCTCTGTCCCAAGAATAGAGCAGCAAATCCGCAGGACGAAGAGAGCCGCCATGTCCGTCAACTAAACCGATATCCACCTCCTTACCCGTAGAAATACCAGATCTATAGCAGATGTCGAATAAGGTGTCACGGACGAGGTTATGCCGATGCTTAACACCCACAGTGCCAGTACAAGAAACAGCGTGGTCCCCGTAAATATCATCAGCAAAAACCCGCGAGCAAGCAGGACAAGGCCTAGATACCCCGAATAAAGGAACACCCAGACGATATCCTAGCACACTACGGTAAGTCCTCCCGTTCATAGTCTGACCCAACCCAGAGATAGGAGCCGCACGCAACCAATCAGAGGAGTGGGCACCAAGCTGGGACTTCCACAATGCAAGCTGACGTGGTGTCAAAGAGTAAACAGATTCTGCAGTGGCAGCAATCCTCGCAAAATATATATCTGCCAATTTTTTCATAAGTTTAGGGACAGCGATTTCACTAGGATCACGTAAAAAAGTAGAACATGTAGTCTCCGAAAACACCTGCAAGGCATCATCAAAAGTAGGACCAGCATCCACAATACCAGAAGGCCGTAGTAACTTAGCTTGCAAAGCAGCAGACTGCAAACGGGATGCCAAAAAGCATAGTACAAAACATCCCCCGCAGCATAAACACCTAGACCACCAAGATGAAAAGGGAAAGTGGCAAGGCGCCACTGCCAATCCCCAAAACCTGGCCCAGACGCGGTGACAATGCGTTCCAAGCTAGAACGAAGTGCTGCATCAAAACGAAGATGAACAGACCCAAAGACTCTCGGCGAACATGTACGGATGGTAAAGTAGAGCTTAGAAATACCAGTACAAGCTCGAAGTAGAAGCAACTCACATTGCGGGTCCTCAATCCTAGCAACCAAATCCATAAGCTCGATGGTCTTAGTCACTCTCTTCGCTACAAGCTCACTGCCAAAACTAGAGCAAGTACTGACAGGCCCACCTAAAACAGAGACACCACGCAAAGGCCGGGCAATAGAAGGAGGGAAAACACCAAGAAGGCGACTCCGGGGATCCTCAGTAGGCCAAAAAACCTCAGTCTTAGCGACATTAAGATGGAGACCAAACTGAGGACCATCTGCCATAATCAAATCCAACACCTTCCCCACCTCCAAAGTATCCCCAACAATGGTGCCATCATCCAAGTACCAAGCCTGCAGACTCAAATCAAAAGAGTCCCGTATCTTGCACACCAAGGGATGCAAAACCAAAGCGAAAAGCAAGGGGCCCAAAGGATCACCCTGCTGGACTCCCTGACAAGACCATAGACAATGTTCCCCATAAAAAAGACGGGCAGGACGAGAGTAACAGAACTCCACCCAACGGGAAAGAATCGGGCAACGACGGCGAACTTCCATAAGCATGGTAACACGATCAACAAGGTTGAAAGCATTCTGAAAATCAACCAGCAACATAGAAAGCCCCACCTCCCCACCACGAGCCTCGATGAACCGATTCAAGGCATGCAAGATAGCCTCTCCTCCACCGGACACCCCAACCCCAAACTGAAGACCCGAAAAATAAGAACACAAAGAAGGACCAACCAAACAAGCCCCTACCTTAGAAACAAGACGTCTCCAGACAGTGCCAACAGCAATAGGACGAACACCACCACCAGGTTTAACAAGCGGCGTGAGCGGAGCGCTAGCAATGTACTCACCAAGAGCTAGTGGGCATCTGCCCTCTAGAAAAAGATTGACCACCGTAGTAATAGAAGCGATCAGATCATCAGAGATAGCCACTGCAGCGCCACTCAAGCAGTCCATAAGGTGTTGGGCACGGAACCCATCCCTCCCACAAGAAGTACCTCGGGGGAAACTACGAATCATATCCAAAACCACAGCCGAAGAGGCAATAAGAGAGTGATGATCCACAGGCAAAGGAGGCAAGGAAGGAGATGAGGCGACCGGATGCTTCTCTCGCAAAGCCCCAAGAGTGGCATCAGAGTAGGGGGCGACGCCAGAGGAAGAAAGCACCCTAACAGCAGCAGAATAGTGGCCATCACAAATCTTCCGCCGACATTGGCGGAGGTTAAGCTCACTCAAATCCAAATCCTCCTCAACCTGAAACGAAGGAGGAACCTCAGCCAAACACTCCTGCAAAAGCAGCAAGCCCCCTCCAGGCACCCCCCAAGCAAGAATAGCCCTGGTAATACTCTCCTCCTGACGCTGTCGCCTAACAGCAGTCCTACACTCAAGATTACTCCTAGGAGCGAAGGTCTTAAGCAGACAAAGAGGCAACACAAGCATACGAACCCAGCAGGAGAGGTCACCAGGAGAGTCAACCACATCATCCAAGACCCCCTTTAAAACCCGAGCAAACCCAAGACGACACTTAGGAGGGATAGATTTCACCGTGCGAAGGCCCAAAGAAAATAAACGATCAAGGGAAGATAAAGACCAAGCTCAACCCTATCATCAGATGAAAGACCCGAGGGAGACGGAGACGGAGCCGGAGGGCGCGGGATACCATGGATAATGAAGCTAACGATGCCATCCCCACAATCAGGGGACGCAACAATATCACCCCGACTATGCCGACACCTAGAGCGAAAGGTGTGGGTTTTAAAGCACTCCCCACACAACCAAAGGCCCATCCGCTTCAAAGTAATCTCGGCATTAGAGAAAACAGTCAGACTATCCGAAAGAGTTTGACGTGTAAGCCCCACAGCATCTTCATGACAATGACGGTCCTGAAAATGCTTCTGCCATGCGGCCTTAGTAAGGCCCTTACCACGACCATCCGGACACCCATGAATACTCGAAAAAGGACAACGAAAACGTACTAAAACAGGCATGAAGAGGGCGGAGGTCAAAATCCACGTACAAGGACACACCCTCCACCCACAAACAAATGCCAAACACCACCAAGCCACGAACCAGCCTCCACTGGTCAGCCCACCACCCTACCGACCCAGGCCACCGACAACCAACAGTGTCAGAGCACGGGCAGACACCAGGTGCACCACTAGACAAGAAAAACCCTAACCGGTAACGACGCGACGCAACGAAGAAAAGAAAAACCCTAACAGGAAGGCATGCACCAAACCAGGTGCCAAACAGCCCATCACCAGATGAGACGGCACACGGACCACCAGCCGACCTCCAACAGACACCCACCCACGGAGAAAAGGTGACGCACAAAAGCCACGGTGGCAGCAACAATGGCGACGCAACAACCAGCGAAAAGAAAGCAAGGAGAAAGAAAACAAACCCCTACCTCCGGCGACACCGACACAACAAAACCACCACGTTGGGAGGCGGAGGACCACCAGATGACGGCAGCGCCGGCGGCCAAAAGCAAAGCAATACCCGAAATAGCAAAACAGTCTCCCTCCCTTCTCTCTCGCGGAAACAGGCCCCAACCACAACCCCAACCACACCACGGCCGGCGACTTGAGGTCTGGATGGCCGGTGTGAAGGGGCGGACGGTGTGGCGGCGCAACCAGGCAGCAACAGCCTGCCCTAGATCCTTCCCGCAGCCATCGCACTCCCTTTCCCTCTCAACGTCTCTTTTCAAATTGATTATTATTATTATTATTATTATTATAAGAGATGCGCGCAGTTTTCATTAAAATAAAATGTAAAGTTTACAAGAAGTTGGTGGGGAGCCGAGAGACAATCTGGGCCCTCACCCCTTAGCTATAGAAAAACTAAGTCTAGTAAAGATATAAGCGGCCACCCGAGCCCCAGCATCATGAGATACCGAGAATCTCTGGATCCGCTTGAGCAAGTGAACAACATCCGAGCCCAGCTCTCCAAGTGAAAAGAAAGAGAAGGGTAGGAAACCATAGCCAGCAACCGCGCATAAATCTCCATACTTAGCACATTATTATTATTATTATTATTATTTTTTTTTTTTAACAACAATATTATTATTATTATTATTATTATTATTATTATTTTTTTTTTTTTTTTTTTTATTATTATTATGCGCGCAGCTTTCATTAAAATAAAATGAAAAGTTTACAAGAAGTTGGTGGGGAGCCGAGAAACAATCTGGGCCCCCACCCCCTTAGCTATAGCAAAACTAAGCCTAGTAAAGATATAAGCGGCCACCCGAGCCCCAGCATCCTGAGATACCGAGAATTTCTGGATCCGCTTAAGCAAGTCAACAGCATCCGAGCCCAGCTCCCCAAGCGAAGAGAATGAGAAGGGTAGGAAACCATATCCAGCAGCCGCGCAAAAATCCCCATACTTAGCACATTTGCGCTGAGCAGCATCTGCGATAACCCGTCCCGGCACAAAATCGGACATCCCAGTCTGAGTCAAGGGGGAAGACCCTGTCAAATCATCACACACATCACGCCCTCTGTCCCACGAATAAAGTAGCAAATCCGCAGGACGAAGAGATCCGCCATGCCCGTCAACCAGACCGATATCAACCTCCTTGCCCGTAGAAATACCAACCCTATAGCATATGTCAAATAAAGTGTCACGAACGAGGTTATGCCGATGCTTAACCCCCCCAGTACCAGTACAAGAAACCACGTGGTCCCCAAAAATATCATCAGCAAAAACCCGAGAGCAGGCAGGACAAGGCCTAGATACCCCGAATAACGGAATACCCAGTCGATACCCAAGCACACTACGGTAAGTCCTACCGTTCATAGTCTGACCCAACCCAGAGATAGGGACCGCACGCAACCAATCAGAGGAGTGGGTACCCTGCTGAGACTTCCATAACGCAAGTTGGCGCGGCGTCAAAGAGAAAACAGATTCCGCAGTGACAGCAATCCTCGCAAAATATATATCTGCCAGTTTCTTCATAAGTTTGGGGGCAGCGATTTCACTAGGAGCACATAAAAAGGCAGAACCTGTAGTCTCAGAGAACACCCGTAAGGCAGCATCGAAAGTAGGACCAGCATCCACAATACCAGAAGGCCGTAGAAGCTTAGCCTGCAAATCAGCAGACTGCAAACGGGACGCCAAAAAAGCATAGTGCAAAACATCCCCGGCAGCATAAACACCGAGCCCACCAAGATGAAAAGGGAAAGTGGCAAGGCGCCACTGCCAATCCCCAAAACCAGGCCCAGACGAAGTAACAATACGTTCCAAGCTAGAACGCAGCGCTGCATCAAAACGAAGATGGACAGACCCAAAGCTTCCCGGGGAACAAGTACGGAGGGTAAAGTAGAGCTTAGAAATACTAGTACAAACTCGAAGCAGAAGCAACTCACATTGCGGGTCCTCAATCCTAGCAACCAAATCCATAAGATCGATGGTCTTAGTCACTCTCTTCGCCACAAGCTCTTTGCCAAAACTAGGGCAAGTACTGACAGGCCCACCCAACACAGAGACACCACGCAAAGGCCGAGCAATAGAAGGGGGAAAAACACCAGGAAGACGACTCCGAGGATCCTCAGTAGGCCAAAAAACCTCAGTCTTAGCGACATTAAGATGAAGACCAAACTGAGGACCATCTGCCAAAATCAAATCCAAAACCTTTCCCACCTCTAAAGTATCCCCAACAATGGTGCCATCATCCAAGTACCAAGCTTGCAAACTCAAATCAAAAGAATCCCGTATCTTGCACACCAAGGGATGCAAAACCAAAGCGAAAAGCAAGGGTCCCAAAGGATCACCCTGCTGGACTCCCTGACAAGACCACAAACAATGTTCCCCATAATAAAGGCGGGCAGGCTAGAGTAACAGAACTCCACCCAACGGGAAAGAATCGGGCAACGACGGCGAACTTCCAGAAGCATGGTTACACGATCAACAAGGTTGAAAGCATTCTGGAAATCAACCAGCAACATAGAAAGCCCCACATCCCCACCACGAGCCTCAATGAACCGATTCAAGGCATGCAAAACAGCCTCTCCTCCACCGGACACCCCAACCCCAAACTGAAGACCAGCAAAATAAGAACACAAAGATGGACCAACCAAACAAGCACCTACCTTAGAAACAAGACGTCTCCAGACGGTGCCAACAGCAATAGGACGAACACCACCACCAGGTTTAACAAGCGGCGTGAGCGGAGCGCTGGCAATGTACTCACCAAGAGCTTGTGGACATCTGCCCTCAAGAAAAAGATTGACCACCCTAGTAATAGAAGCGATCAGATCATCAGAGATAGCCACAACAGCGCCACTCAAGCAATCCATAAGGTGTTGGGCACGAAACCCATCCCTCCCACAAGAAGTGCCACGTGGGAAACTACGAATCATATCCAAAATCACAGCCGAAGAGGCAACAAGAGAATGATGATCCACAGGCAAAGGAGGCAAGGAAGGAGATGGGGCGGCCGGGTGCTTCTCTCGCAAAGCACCAAGAGTGGCATCAGAGTAGGGGGCTACGCCAGAGGAAGAAAGCACCCTAACAGCAGCAGAATAGTGGCCATCACCAATCTTCCGCCGACATTGGCGGAGGTTAAGCTCACTCAAATCCAGATCCTCTTCCACATGAAACGAAGAAGGAACCTCAGCCAAACACTCCTGCAAAAGCTGCAAACCCCCTCCAGGCACCCCCCAAGCAAGTATAGCCCTAGAAATACTCTCCTCCTGACGCTGTCGCCTAACAGTAGTCCTACACTCAAGATTACTCCGAGGAGCGAAGGTCTTAAGCAGACAAAGAGGCAACACAAGCAAACGAACCCAGCAGGAGAGGTCACCAGGAGAGTCAGCCACACCATCCAAGACCCCCTTCAAAACCCGAGCAAACCCAAGACGACACTTAGGAGGAATAGATTTCACGGTGCGAAGACCCAAAGATAATAAACGATCAAGCGAAGATATAGACCATTGAGCAGACCCAACCCCATCATCAGAAGAAAGAACCGAGGGAGACGGAGCAGGAGGTCTTGGGATACCATGAATAATAAAGCTAACAACACCATCACCACAATCCGGTGGCGCAACAATATCACCCCGGCTATGACGACACCTAGAGCGAAAGGTATGGGTTTTAAAGCACTCCCCACACAACCAAAGTGCCATCCGCTTCAAGGTAATCTCGGTATTAGAGAAAACAGTCAGACTATTAGTAAGAGTTTGACACGTAAGCCCCATAGCACCATCAATACAATGTCGATCCTGAAAATGCTTTTGCCAAGCGGCCTTAGTAAGGCCCTTACCATTACCATTCGGACAACCATGAATACTCGAAAAAGGACAAGGAAAACGCACCAAAGTAGGCATGAAAAAGAAAAAGAAAAAGAAAATAAATTCTAATAAAGTAAACCAGCCCTAACGACACAACACACAAGCATGGTCATGCAGCCAGCCACCACCGTGACCACCCACAACCCCAGCATCACCAGAGGAACCCAGGCAGCACCACCGGACGAGCACCACACGTTAGAAACTGGCAGCCCCACCACCCACCAAATAAATAAAAATAAAAAAGAAAACCAAACCGTAAAAGAACGGCACAAGACCAGGCCAACCACCGACGGCGAGCGAAACTCCGGCAGCGACTCCCCAGAAACACCCCACACGCAGAGGCAATGGAGCAAGATGAAAACACCGCCGCCGACGCTCGCAAAAACAAAAATCACCGCACCGCTAAGGATATGAAACCACAAACGCACAAAACAACCACAAACAAACCCACCCTGGCCGGCGACGTGAGGTCTGGGTGGCCGGTATGGATAGGGTGGTCGGCGTGGTGGCAGCCCCTAGTAGCAGCGTGGTGGCAGCCTCAAATAACGCAAAAACACCTTCCTCTCCTCTCCCGCCCTCTCAATCCGTCAGCCACCACCAACAACACCACAGACCTAAACGCCAGGTCAAGGTGGTCTGGCCGGGATGGTGGGTGGTGAGGCAGCAAACGGCAACGGCAAGTTTTTTCTGATGAAGCCCTAATCGCCAAATCGCACGATCGCCTCCTCTCTCTTCCTCACTAAACTATTATTATTATTATTATTATTATTATTATTATTATTATTATTATTATTATTATTATTATTATTATTATGCGCGCAGCTTTCATTAAAATAAAATGTAAAGTTTACAAGAAGTTGGTGGGGAGCCGAGAGACAATCTGGGCCCCCACCCCCTTAGCTATAAAGAAACTAAGTCTAGTAAAGATATAAGCGGCCACCCGAGTCCCAGCATCCTGAGATATCGAGAACTTCTGGATCCGTTTAAGCAAGTCAACAGCATCCGAGCCCAGCTCCCCAAGCGAAGAGAAAGAGATGGGTAGGAAACCATAGCCAGCAGTTGCGCATAAATCCCTATACTTAGCACATTTGCGCTGAGCAGCATCAGCAACAACCCGTCCTAGCACAAAATCAGACATCCCAGTCTGAGTCAAGGGGGAAGACCCTGTCAAATCAACACACACATCACGCCCTCTGTCCCACGAATAAAGTAGCAAATCCGCAGGTCGAAGAGATCCGCCATGCCCGTCAACCAAACCGATATCAACCTCCTTGCCCGAAGAAATACCAGACCTATAGCATATGTCGAATAAGGTGTCACGAACGAGGTTATGCCGATGCTTAACCCCCACAGTACCAGTACAAGAAACAGCGTGGTCCCCATACACATCATCAGCAAAAACCCGAGAGCAAGCAGGACAAGGCCTAGATACCGTGAATAACGGGACACCAAGGCGATACCCCAGCACACTACGGTAAGTCCTCCGGTTCATAGTCTGACCCAACCCAGAGATAGGAACCGCGCGCAACCAATCAGAGGCGTGAACACCCTGCTGAGACTTCCATAACGCAAGCTGGCGCGGTGTCAAAGAGAATACAGATTCTGCAGTAGCAGCAATCCTCGCAAAATATATATCTGCCAGTTTCTTCATAAGTTTAGGGGCAGCGATTTCACTAGGATCACGTAAAAAGGAAGAACCTGTAGTCTCAGTGAACACCCGCAAGGCATCGACAAAAGTAGGACCAGCATCCACAATACCAGAAGGCCGTAGAAGCTTAGCCTGCAAATCAGCAGACTGCAAACGGGACGCTAGAAAAACATAATGAAAAACATCCCCGGCAGCATAAACACCGAGCCCACCAAGATGAAAAGGGAAAGTGGCAAGGCGCCACTGCCAATCCCCAAAACCAGACCCAGACGCGGTGACAATACGTTCCAAGCTAGAACGAAGTGCTGCATCAAAACGAAGATGGACAGACCCAAAGATCCCCGGGGAACATGTACGGAGGGTAAAGTAGAGCTTAGATATACCCGTACAAGCTCTAAGCAGAAGCAACTCACATTGCGAGTCCTCAATCCTAGCAACTAAATCCATCAGCTCGATGGTCTTAGTCACTCTCTTTGCCACAAGCTCACTGCCAAAACTAGAGCAAGTACTGACAGGTCCACCCAAAACAGAAACACCACGCAAAGGCCGGGCAATGGAAGGAGGGAAAACACCAGGGAGTCGACTCCGGGGATCCTCAGTAGGCCAAAAAACCTCAGTCTTAGCGACATTAAGATGGAGATCAAACTGAGGGCCATCTGCCATAATCAAATCTAAAACCTTCCCCACCTCCAAAGTATCCCCTACAATGGTGCCATCATCTAAGTACCAAGCCTGCACACTCAAATCAAAAGAGTCTCGTATACGGATCATCTCTTCATCTTGATCACAAAGACCCTCCATCTTGAGTCTTGTGTAATTTGAGGTAGATCTTGCTTGAATTGTTTCTTTAAAGTTATAACCAAGGTAGCTATAACTTTGCATGTAAACTTCCAAAGTTATTCCTGAAGTTCTTATAACTTTGTCTCACATAACTTGTCAAAGTTATGCCTGAAGTTCTTATAACTTTAATCTTCCTTCTCGTAATTGTTGTTAGCTATAATAAGACTAAAGCACACAATTACACGCATATGATATATCAAGTAAAGTACATTATCAAGTAAACACATGTCATTATTAAAACTATAAAATAGGCCCAACAAATTCCTCCTTTTTGATGATGACAAGTCTCTTATGATTTCTCTTATGATTGTGACTAAGTATGGTTCCCATCAACAAAATACTACCAAAGTTATAGCAAGTTTGATCGCAAGAACATAACAACTTAGCCAAAGTTATAACTTGAAAGACTTTAAGAGATAACGAGTCTTGACAAGGAGCAAGCTTAAGCAAAGACTTAAATCATATCATTTCTTTCCCCTCTTGGCATCATTGAAAAGACAAGAACAAGGATATAAAATGACTAGAATAACATACTCCAAGGAAAGAAATAGATATGCAAAATACGCAATACTAAACGATTCATATCAAGCAAAATCAAATACTAAATGTCAAGTTAAACTACAAACCACAATGAAAAGTATTAGTGCCAATGGGCCGAATAGGATAATAGTTTTAAGCCAAAATGGGCCGAATAGAATAAGTAGGTTAATGAAAACCAAGGTAAGACGAGAAAATCAAGGCAAATTGGGTTGGCGAATGATGTTGGGGTCAATGTAATCGGGTCGGGTACGGTACTCAAGAGTAGAAAGGCGATCAAAGCACTATCTAACCCATCTAACCTCTATCTAACAATTAACATATCAATGATTACTTATCCAATATTAATAACCTCTATCTAACCCATACCTAATAAATCGTTGTATCTATTCTAGTAGAGCGTTATTTTTCAGTGTTTCATACTCCCTTAGTGCCGCTTATGTGTTTACCTTTACTTTTGACACAAAGAGCCAGACAAATGAAGGGTACCATTCGTGTTGGTAGTAATTGGATAACACATGTACAATGTTGACATTAGATGACAAATTAGTCATAAGAATCTTTTCCAACATAAAAAGGTATTGTGTACAATAGGTCTCAGGTCCGAATCATCAATCATCTCATATGACAAATATGATGAATTAATAGCACTTATAAACATGATAACGATGATTGTGTAACTGATGGTGATAAGCGAAGAAACCAAGATTTTGGACGGCCGAACGAAGAAAAGATGATGAATTGATGGTTAGCTCGTATAGTCGTACTTACTCATTCTCACCGGGCTTTAAGTATACAGACTTTCAAAATATTAAAATCTCTCATATGGAAAATATGAGACATGAATATAGTTAACGATAATCATTCTGTTTATTTAGGGACATTGTATGGAGAATGATATGCAGTTAAATGCAATATCCATTTTTATGCATTGGAACTGGGAAGATACGACTTCAAAATACACAAAACATACAATAATATGTACATGGATGTATATTCCGTATAAGAAATATTATTTTTTAGTACGTTACTCCGTTTAAGAATTAAAAATTGAAAAATATGAAGAATTCGAAAATGGTAGGAAGGTAATATTTATGCCGTAAATTATAAGAATGCCGTAAAGAAATCATTATAAGAATACGATTCTTTGAATGTACCAATTAGTGGCAAAATAATAAAAAAACTTCCTTTTTTAGTGCCGTGAATTTACTGGTTGAATATATTTCTGTTATGGATTTTTTGTTATTTAGGGCAATTAATTAGGCTAATATTTTGCCACTTATGACAGCCGAGATTCTTGCCATTAATGCTCAATTTTTTTTGTTTTTTTTGGGTACATAATTGATGCTCAGATTTATCATGTTAACATAATTGATGCACTATTTCAAAGGCAATCAAATTGATTGATATATACTGCATTACATATTTGTAGGAATCTTTGACCTAATTAATAATTTTTAATCAATTAATAAATAAATATGTGATGATATAATATTTTAATAATAAACATTTTGCATGACAATTGACACATGTCATATAATTAGGTTGCTGACACGTGGCATACGATAAGACAGATGGCTTCAGCTTTAATATTATATATGATTATTATATGAATGTCCATATCTTATAGGATACTAGAATATATTATCTTATGAAAATTTTACCCTATTGTATGTGTATATATACCCCTTATAATGGAATAATAACACAGTTCTGTCTCTCTCTATTATCTCTCTAATTCTCTCCCTTCTTTATTTCACAACAATATACACATTTTTTTTCTTAATTATTAACCCGAAAATGACCCGGACCTGAAATAACCCGACCCGTTGATCCGAAACTGACCCGATCAACTTACCCAAAAATCACCCGAAACAACTTGACCCGATCCGAACTAACCCAATAATATGATAGACTCGAATTGGTCCGGCCCAAACCTGATCCGATTGACCCATTTGTCAAGTCTACTAATACATTCATCCTTTTCATTTTAACTTTGGCGGTAAATCACAACTGTGGTTTCAAAGTAACTAGTTTATACCCGTGCAAAAATGCACGGATTTGCTATCTAAAAATTAGAAAAGAAAATATACAAACAACGTATACATAAATTAAAGTGATATAATTTATATCATATGGAGTTGTTAGGTAAAAATGATTTATAACCTTATACCATTAAGAGCTTATAAAGTAGTATAATCTTAGTCATTTATATATTATTTATATTTCTCGTATTATTTTGTTTTAAAATAAATTGATTATGTGCACGGAAACAAACAATTTTCTTTAATACCACAAAATAATTATTAAAAATAATATCATTATAAACATACGATATCAAATCACTGTATCAACATATACTTTTCTTTGTTTTATCATTTTTTTTTATTTTTTTCTGCGATGTTTTCAAAATTATTTTAATGGCTTCGAAATAATTGTCTAATTCTATCTGGCTATAATTTTTTTTTTATGATTACATAAAATTTAATGAATAGGAATTGAGTTGAGGAGAGAAGACAATTAATTGACATATAAAACATGGAGGGGCCCATATATAGTTTGTAGATATTAAACTCAACAACCAATGAGAAACCTAGAAAAGACTTGGCTTTTATACTATGTAGATTTTCAAGTGGTTGATGTTACGATTATTTACATAAGCTTTGTTCACTTGTGTGCTGAATAGTAAAATATATTAGTGTGTTGTCGATTATTTAGACCCTGTTCTTTTCAGCTGAAATGGAACTGAGTTAAATGGAGGTGAGCTTAATTGAACTTAACTGAATGAAGCCGAGTTGAAGTGAATGAAGTTGAAGTAAGACTTAATTTTGTGAAGAGATGAGTTGGATAGGATTGGTTAAAACTAAATTAAACTGTGTTGAATAGAGACGAGCTGAAGTAAAACGAGATGAAATCAAGCTGAAAAGAACATGACCTTATAGATAAACCGTATAATGCATAGTGATTGATGTTCCCTTAGAAGAGTCACGTGTTTGGCACTTTTAGAGTGTACCCAATACCAAACTCACTTGTGCAATATCATAATTTTTCAACAATGTAATATTTTCCTCATATTGTTTTTTATTAGAACTAGTTTTAATACTCGTGCAATATATGGGTTGTTTCTTATCTAATTGTCTAAACTTCCTTAAAATAGTCTTCTTTTGCTAACAGTAAGAAAAAACCAATTTGATCCACTTAGCCCCCAATTTAGATAAGCCATTTAAAAAGTTTATTTATGTCGTCGTAATATATCATATTGTCCTACGTGTTGCAAGAGTAAATCGCACATAAGTATGAAAAAAAAAGTAAGTAAACTTCTCGATAGACTGTCTCACAGTATTAAAACATCTATGATTTAAAGTAAAAAATTACCAAAAAAATAATAAAGCATTTACGAATAATATAAATTGGTTAACTAATAAGAATTGTTATATGGTGCAACAGGAGTTGAGGGCCAAGCCAACCTTGATCAGACACGGGCAGAACCAGTTCAGGCTGAGGCAAGTTTAAGGCGGAAATATTGGGACACTTATGCAACCAAGGGCTCCAACTCATTGACCATCAAAGTTAAGGTCGTTAGCTACCTAACAGTTCAAAACAAGCTTTTCAAATAAGTTCTGCAAGTCCATCTAAAACAGCCTACAAATTGAGGGTCATTATAAGGAAGTCAGCTGGCATAGTCCTTATATTATCAGGCTTGACTCCTTACTTTTAGATGACCAAACCTTAAGCATGAATAAGAACGTTGAAAGGTTCACAGTATTCCCCCTCATGTCAAGAACTAGCAACAAAGAGGCCAAACAGGAACCACAAAAAAACTTGTTCAGCATTGCCATTTCAGGAAAGGGACAAGGGTGCTTTTTCAGTCTCTTTTCTGAACATCATACAGTATGTTCTAGCTCGTCTCATTAGAAGAATTTTTGCATCTCTTTTAACTGTATTTGTAAGGCTTTTTCTGCCCTTAGATGTTTTATTTCGTAGGTAGAGATCTCTTTGTATGGCTTATATAAGAAAGGCGTTTCAGTTAATGGAAAAACTAGAGTTCTTACTCTTTCAGTTAACATGTACAAGTCTTGATTAATGAAAAAACCAGAGTTCTTACTCGAAAAAACCAGAATTCTTACTCTTTCAGTAAACATGTCCAAGTCTTGGTTAAGAACCCTCAATAAACATGTGCTAGTCTTGGTTTATTGGCCTGAGTTTAACTTGTTTGCTTATGCTAGTCTTGGCAGATCGGTTAAGCTTAGGATTCTCTGCTCTTGAGTCTGTATGTTCTAATCTTGACAGTCCCAAGTTAAGGGTTTATCTTATTGTGTGTGTCTTTGGTCTAAGTGTCTTTTTGTTTCATTCATGAACCCTGAGTTGGTGTTCCAAATTGGTCATTAGAGCTTAGGTTCATTTCTTAATGTGAGTTCAACTTACCAAACTACATTAAAAACATAAAAACAGTCTAATGAGTGAAGATAGGTTAACATGAATTGAAACAAGGATAGAGGGTCTAGCCGGGGTTTTCACCACCCTGACCAGAGCCTTGGATGAAGTGATAGGGAAACTCCATGTGTTTGCTGGAGGTAGAGGCATAGTGTAACACCCGGAAATGTACCCTATTTTTCTAGTAAAAATATTTTACGGATACTTTTCTGTGAAATTTAGTTTTAATCGTAAATTTAATTTTCCGAGTCGAATTTAGAATTTCCGAGTTCGTATTTGGAATTTCCGCGAGATTCCATGAGAATCCCGTCTTAAGGCGAGTTTGACTTTTGTTGACTTTTTCCTCATACATACTCATACTCCCTTAACCTATTTTCATTCACACAAACACAATATTACTTCCTCACTAAGAAAACCCAAATGAAAACCTAGCCTCCATTTTCGATCAAGCTCAAAATCGTCACTACTCCTTCGTTACTCGCTCAAATTCACGTAAGTTCGTCTTATTCTTCCCCTCTTAGCTTCCTCTATTCGTATTGGTAATAAAATTACCGTCTTTCTCGCTTTTTAAATTATCCGTCTTTCTCAAGGTGAATGATATTCATCTTTTATTATCTAATTGGATGTAGGTGGAGACTAGGAAGGTTTAGAAACCGTTTAAAGACGCGAAAAGGTAACGGTGAAGGGTTACTCGATATCATTTACGTGTTTTACATGATTTCTATGTTAGAATTCGTATTTAGAATACGATTAGAAAGCTTAGGAATTGTAGTATTGATAATGATTGTTGTTAGTTGATGATTTGTGATGATGATTATTGATTGTTGATAGTTGTTAGAAGTGAATTATGAAAAGTGAAAATGTTTGAATGTATGTTGAAGGCTCTCGGGTGAACTGGTAACTCATTTCACGGGCGTGAAATACAAGTCACGGTCGTGACTTGTGCAGTTTCACTGCACTGACCCTTTTTCGTAAAATGATCATATCTCCTTCGTTACTTGTTTGTTTTGGGCTTGTGGCCTATCGTTGGAACCGTAAGAAGATAAGCTATCACCTCGACTTGGAATTTCTGTATTTGCATGTCTAGAACTCTAGCTATGACAGTTTGAAGTGAACCCTTGTTTTAGTTAGTTTCCAAACTTGTTGTTTTGGAGAGGTATCTATGTTTCTTATTTATTATGCTTCTTAATCTTGGTCTAATGCTTATGTATCATGTATTGATTCATGTTTATCATATTTACATTTATATAATGCCATATTCTCATGCTTGGTGACGGTTTTTGTTATGTCCCACTTTGAGTCGGTTTTTACAAATGATACGGTTTGAGCACTATTTTGTCTTGTGCTTTGTACTCTCATTCCCTTGGCTACCTTCCCGTTCGTAAGGCTGAAATGTCGGAACAGAGAGGTATCCTACTGCTTAAATGCATGTGTTAGTGGGCATACGACGACGTTGTTGGGAGTTGAACGCTATGCGTTGTTCGACCCGGCCGTCAAATGTTGTGTACTTGCGAGGTGGTGTTATTTGCATGTAGCGTACCGCTTGTTATGAGGCTTGAGCTCTTTTCCGCCTCTTTCGTGAATTGATCTACCGAATTTGGGGTACTCGGCGTCTATGATTGACCGAGTCTTGGATGCGAAATGTCATCGCATGTCGAATCGGAAACGTTTATTCCGAGAATCTGGCCAGGTTTAGACTAGGACCGTATTATTATCATCGTGCTACCAGGAGGAAATTAGTCTACATATACAAAATGTCATCGTGTATGCGTTCAGGGAAATGTTTTATCTCGTGGATGCCTGTTAATCATACTTGCCATGTACACGGTGCTAGTGCGTTTCATTTACCGAGAGATGTCGTCTTTGTGGTCGTCGTTTCTTGAATGCGTGATTTCATGATATTATTCATGGTCATTGCATGATTGGGCACCGTCTATGTATTGGGTTGTTTGAATGGATGATAACATGATGGATTTATTCATGGTAATTGCATGACTTGGCATGGTTTGTTTGTCGAGTCTCAATCTTATCAAACTTATACCGCTAACGGTGAGATGCAAGCCCTAGTGAGCGTATTCGGTTGCCTAAGAGTGTCTTCCCTGAGTCTTTGTATCACATGATGGATTCGGACTTGTACTTCTTATATTCTTATCATTATATATTGAATTGCCTATCTATCCTTATCGTATCTCACATGTACATCAATATGTATGCATGCTTTACTTTTGTATTTCATTCTATGTACGTTTAATGTGATATGGCTGGGAGAACCCGGAGTTACTCCCCACTGACTGTGGCGTTCATGTTTTTCATGGATGAACAGGTTGCTTATTTGGATGGCTTTTTGCTTGTGGTATTTTGGGTTCGGGTGTGAGCTAGCGGGCGTTGTCCCTGGATGAATCACCTCTAGACGTTATTTAGCTAGTTTGCTAATCACTTTGACATTGATAACATTTTGAGAGACTACGTCTCTTGTAGTATTTTATATTTGGTTTGTAATTTTTGACACTCCTCGTATTTTCCATCTTGCATGTATAAAAGTTTTTAAAAGTTTCATATTTCCGCTATATAATTCACATGCTTGTTATGTTTTATTTCCTCATTCGCGAGGGTTGTCACACATAGGTTGTGGAAGGGGCAATGTACCACCATGATGCAGAGGTAGGCCACCAGATGAGGAGGAGCAGTCTGACTCAGATGACTCCACCAGGAGTAGAGATTTACTAGACATGCATACAAACAAACATCTTTAGGTAAACATCATTGAGTTCTTATTCCTTGCTATTGCTTGGAAGAAAAGAAATCACAGAATTAAAGAGGATTTCTCTTTCTATGTTTCTCTCTCATCCTCTCTCTGACATAATATTTTTTTTAAAAAGGTCGTTTTTAAGAGTGAAATGTAAAAAATTTAAATAGCAAACATGCCTAATGGGTCGGCTTGCGAGTTTTTCTTGTTGTCCCTACCTGCTATTTAATTAACTTGACGGACTGGGCTGGACTTTCCCTTTTAATTTTTTGGGTAAAAATTACTTATCCAAGCCCGTTAAAATAGCGGGCCAGACGGGACGAGCCTAATTGGCGAGACGGCCCGTGAAGAGCCGTTATGTTCACAACTTCATCAAAAGACCATAAAGGTTGCATCCTTACCCTATTATCAATGTTGTTGTCTGGCCCTTCTAGAATTCTAGAATTTATTTGTTTTGGTTTCTCATTATGTCACATTGCAGGTTGAGTTACTTAAATTCTCTTAAATAAGACTCAACATGTTGTTTCAATTTTGCCAGCTTAATGAAACGATCATATGTGTAATCCTTCCCCTAACCCTTTAACTCTTCATGGCTTCATATCACAAAGAAGCATATCCTTTTAGTTTTAAATAGCAATCTTAAAAGCCTTGGTATTATTATAGCCCCTTAGAGCATCCACAATAGAGAGGATGAAGCCTCCTCTTAGCACACTCTCTCCTCTAAGAGGAGGTCCTCTCTATTGTGGAGCATGTATATAACATCCTCTTAGCAAGAGGATGTTCTCTACTACCTCTAAAATTAGAGGAAGTAGAACATTGGCCCTTGTGCCAACTATTTACTAATATCTTCCCATGTGGATTATGGACATTTATTTGTTTTCATTTGTAATAAGTTAAAATGCAAATAAATGGGTAGATGATGGATAAGAGGATCCTCTCTATTGTGGGAAAAAATATATAAGACGAGGATGAATATAGTGGAAATAAAGGTGGGTCATAGAGAATGGGTGGTGTCAAAAAATGATAGGGTGTAAGAAAAAATAAGAGGATTATTTCATCCTCTCTATTGTGGATGCTCTTATACTAAAAGACTCTTTCAACATTCCTCAACCTTTATAACAAATCATCAATGTTAGACTACCAGAAAAATCAAGAAATTCTACCTAACGATGTTTGTCTGTATGACCAGGATTTAAAGCCATGCACATGTGGCTTTCATCTGAGTCTGAAAGTTTTCCCAGTCATGTGGTGGCCCTCCTCCTCGTCCAGGCGGCGATCCTCTTCCCCCGCATCTATGGTCTCTCTCTAGGACCTACCTAGATGTTTATCATGGTGTTCACTGTTAAGTGCTCTCACCATGACATTAACTGCTCTTGTCCACGTCCTCAACTTTGGACTCGATATGGTAATCTATCTTCACTTATTTGGTTGTTTTGTGTTTTTAAAATAATGAAGGATAACAAAGTCACAATAAAGTCAGCCAAAGTTCTGATAATCAATTGATACATAAACGTGATTTTTAGATAAAACAGAAGATTATATCCAAGCAAAGCACATGATACATTCATTTGCAAAAACAAGGATTTGCAGTTAACCAAGCAATGCACACGTTAGATGTAAATACTGTAAAGTTACTCTTGCAAATTACCCCGCAAAGCACAAGTTGAGAATAAGAGATAAAATCTCAAGGTTTTCATTGAACATAAACTGACTATGACAACTTAGGAGGCTGCCTTGTATCACAAATTCTCATTGCTGACGGATTGACCCGTCGTAAACTTGCGATTGATCAAATCCCCCTTACAAAGAGCAAGTGAAGGGGCTAGTGAGGTGCAAATGAAGGCCCCCACTTGCCTTGCCACTTGCTCTTTGTGAGGGGTATTTGACCCGTCGCAAGCAGTCGCAAGCTTGCGACGGATCACCCGTCACAAGCAAGACTTATGGTCTTATATAGGGACAGTCCTCAAATACAGTCCACACATCTAAAACTACATCCAAAGGACCGTCTACAAATACATTCCACACATCTAAAACTACATCCAAAGGCTGAGATTACAAGCATAAAAAAATCAGTATTATAAAAACTGCTCGCCTCATTGAAAACGGATACTATCCGTAACAAGTTGAAAACGGATAATGACCCTCTCACAATATGCAAGTGGGAGGATCTATTTGCCCTCCACTTGCCTAGACATGGCAAAAGCAACTTGACCCGATTGGCTCGACTCGAATGTCCCGACCCGTGACCCGAACTACAACACCCGAATATGACCCAAAACCCGATTTGACCCGACCCGACCTTTCTTGACCCGTAACTGACCCGATAAAAAAATAACCCGATCCAAAACCACTCAACCCGAAAATGACCCGACAAAACATAACTTTAATTGAACAGAAAAAACTTAAAATGACCTTTTGTCTCTTGTTCTTTGACCCGAAAATGACCCGACCCAAAATAACCCGAACCGGTTGACCCGAAACGGACCCAACAACAAACCCGAAACCCGAAATGCCCTGACCCGACCCGACCCAAATTAACCCAAAATCAACAAGAGGCCCGAACTGACCGATCCGAACTGGCCCGATCGGAACCCGACCCGATTGGCCCGTTACCAGGTATGACTTGCTCTCCCCACTTGTATATTGACTTATTGTGAGAGATGAACTATCCGTTTTCAGGGTTGTGACGGATGCCCGTCTTCAATAAAATTTGGGAATAAAAACAGCTCCAGCTTCACAAACAGACACTGCATTCATAATGCAAAGCTGATCAACTAGGCAAATTCTCAGGATACTATCTGTCTTATTCTTTATACACGGGTTAAATAGCTACCATTTTTATAGATAAGACAAAAAATAAAGCACCTAGATATTAGCAAACAACTTAAGTTGCAAATATTTAACCCGTTTTAACCTTAAGACGGGATATTCGTTTTAAGAGAGACTTATTGGATTAACTAAGGCCTGACAGTGTTTTATTTGCTAGAATTTGAGAAGGGGATGGTGAAATGAGAACTAAGGTATTAAATGCTGCTAGTCCTCAATGCCTTGAGCTTTTGCTGAACACAAATTCTCATTTTAGACGGGCACTATCCGTCTTAAGCTTAAAACGAATAAAATACATACCAAATTACCCACTTGTTGCCTAGAAAATACTAATAATTTTGTTTTTATTACCACAACTTGATAGTTTTAAGCTTTAGCGGAATAGTGCTTGTCTTCAGCAAGACACAAATCAGCTTGACGCCTTGACCCCCTTCAAAAAGAAAAGTTGACTTTTCTTGTTTATGCATTTTCTAGCCCAGATTTGAGCTCCTTTGACTTCAAATTTGCCTTGGCTGTCCAGGGATGATTTGAAGCTAGTTGAGTGTAGTTTCATTTGGCCAAGGTGGGGTCTGGTGGTTTGACCCTTCCCCTCGACAAAATTGGATGTCTTTAGTCTGCTGTTAACCGGTTCTGGGCCGTCTGGCTGTGAGTTGAGAGTTTGAGGACCCTGGTCTTTTACTCCTGTATCTCAGGTAGTAAATCTTAAATATGTTAATTTTGTTTAGTCGAGTGGTTGTGATACTCCAAATTGATGTCCACCAGGAATGGGAACAAGGCTTCCTATACAAAGATTTGCCCAGAAACAATCTCCAACTCCATTAAATTCAGCATTTTCAACTGATTTATCCTTCAAATTATACCAACATAGTTTCTGATCATTCTTAAATTCCCTCGTCAACAACACCTTATTCCTTCCATTCGAGTAAACAACAGGAGCCATCCTCAATGATCTAGCAACCGTATTATCCGAAATCCGTAACAATCTAATCCATGAATCAATAACACCATACTCTTTCATAATCCACACATCAATACCAACATTAAGTTGATCGGACTGTTGCTTGATTTTCGACGTTATAAACAAATACCCATCCAACACCCCGAAATCAAGCACTCCATCTCGCTTTTCCGGGCAACTTTCCTGAACAATACTGTTGTTACAATGATGAGGCATAGGAACATCATCGACCCATTTTTCTTGACAAACATCAAAACATCTTATTTTACATTTGTTCAGCTCAAAACACCAAACAATCCAATGAATTAGATGTTTATTCAAAAGAACACCATTTTCACCATCTCTAACACAATCAAAAGGAACAACCCATTCAACAATTCGCCAAACATTCTCCCTCAAACTATAAACAGCAATCAACCTACACATTTCACCTAAAAACCCTCGATTTGGATAATGATAAATTAATCTAACAACTTTGAAATCGCCATTGACATGATCAAACCCGAACCCCAAGTTTACAGTACAAGTTCGTTTAGGCATTTTCAACCAAGGAACTTCCTTATAAAACCCAGTTGATGGATTTATGACGCAAACCGGAAGGCCACGACCATTATCATTCACACAAACTAAACCGTCACAACAAGAAACGACGCTTTGATTGCCGCCATGGGAGGTGGGTAAAGGGAGGTTGGTGGGCCCATTTGAGGAGTTTAATGGGAGTGAAACGAGTGAATGTTGGGTTGTGGTGAGGATTAGTAGCTGGTCATTGTTGGTGTTGAGATGAAGGGAGATGAATTTCTGGGATGAGATGTAATTTCGCCATGATTTGCAAACACATTTGAAGATTAACAGAGATTTTGCAGGTAGTTTGGGGAATATGTGGGTCACAATTATTTCATTGGGGATATCTGCCATTCTAAAATGTTTGGATGTGTTCTCAACTCTCAAGTGGTTGTTACCTTTGACTTCCCCACTTTTTGTGTGGTGTTTTTCTGGGAAGGGACGATTGGATCTTGTTTCATGGGAGTTGCGTACTTGCGTTTCTGTAGTCGCTAGTTTTACCCCCTTATTAAAAATGGACGAATTCTTATTTAAAACGGGTCAATCCTGCTTCATGAAGGGGCATGTGAGTGTCTAAGTGGGAGGCAAATGCAGTACCGCATTTGTTCCCCCACTTGCTCTTTGTGAGAGGAGATTGACCCGTTTTAAGCTTAAGATGAGTCAACCCGGCTTAAGGGAGACATTCTGGAAAAAAAATGAACGGGTCGCTATTAGATCTTCAAGCAAAAAATATAAGTGTAAGTTATTTAAGTTAAGTATGCTTTTATAGAATGAACTTTAAGTTCTTGATCAATTAAAAAGACGATTAAAGTAGAATATATTTAATGAATATAACATAATTTTAATATTACAATTAAATTGATGTAATTTTTGTTTGTTTGACATTTTATAGGTAATTTTTAATTTGTAATTTTTAATGTTCATATATTATTTGTAGAATTTTAATTAGTTGCAACTATGAGAGCTTGATGCATGTTTTTCAATCTATTTTGTACGGAGTATATTTTTTTGGGTCCTGATTTTCGCAGTACACATTTTACTCATCTTAGTACACTATTGACAATTATACCCCTCTCATTTCCTATCTCATTTTCCCTCTCTAATCTTTCTCTAATATTTTTCTCTCTAATCTCTCTCTAATATTTTCTCTTAATTCTTCATCTTATTTTTGGGGTGGACATTTGGAAGGTCCGCCGGATGGTGGTTGCCGGCAAGGGGTGGTGGACGTTTGGGGGGGGGGGGGGGCAACTGTTTGAAGGTCTGGCCGGACAGGGGTTGTCGGGCAGGGGACAGTGCTGCCGGAAGGGGGTGGTCAAACATGAGGCAGGCGGTACATCGGTTGAGGGGGGTGGTCGGGCAGGCGACAGCCACGAAATTTGACCGGCCGGAGGGTAGCAGTTGGCCGGAGGGTGGTTGGTGTGGTGTTGTGATGTACTAGGAATTGTACTACATAATTGTACTACATTGTACTACTTAATTGTACTACTTAATTGTACTACATTGAGTATTATTAGTATAGGTACTACATACTACTTAATTGTACTAGTATACGTACTACATTGAGTATTATTAGTATTTTTAGACATTAGGTTAATAGTACATAATTAAGTCGACTTTCTTCAATTAGTAATATTTTAAAATTTATTATTGTGTAGTACATTAGTATCATAACGTAACTGTAACACCCGGAAATGTACCCTATTTTTCTAGTAGAAATATTTTACGAAATATTTTCAGCAAATTTAAGTTTTAATTTATAATTTTATGTTCTGAGTCGAATTTAGAATTTCCGAGTTCGTATTTGGAATTTCTGCGAGATTCCATGAAAATCCCGTCTTAAGGCGAGTTTGACTTTTCTTGACTTTTGAGTCGAGTTTGACTTTTCTTGACTTTTGAGTCGAGTTTGACTTTTCTCGACTTTTGAGTCGAGTATGACTTTTCTTGACTTTTGAGTCGAGTTTGAATTTTCTTGACTTTTAAGTCGTCTTTGACTTTTCTTGACTTTCGAGCCGTCTTTGACTTTCGAGCCGTCTTTGACTTTCGTTGACTTTCTCCTATATATACTCCCTCATACTCACCTTAACCTAATTCACTCCCTCACAACTCAATCTTCTTCTTCCTCACCATAAACACCCAAAACCTAGCTTCCATTTCTTCCAAGCTTAGATTCGTCATAGTTCGTTCATTTCTCGCTCAAATTCTCGTAAGTTCGTCTTATTCTTCCCCTCTTAGCTTCCTCTATCCGTATTGGTAATAAAATTACCGTCTTTCTCGCTTTTTAAATTATCCGTCTTTCTCAAGGTGAATGATATTCATCTTGTATTATATAATTGTATGTAGGTGGAGACTAGGAAGGTTTAGAAACCGTTTAAAGACGCGAAAAGGTAACGGTGAAGGGTTACTCGATATCATTTACGTGTTTTATGTGATTTCTAGGATAGAAACCGTATTTAGATTATGGTTAGTATGCTTATGACTTGTATTGTTGTTGATGGATGTTGTTAGTTGTTAGTTGATATGAGAATTGATGATTTGTAATGATAAATGAGGTTTGTGTTGTTGATAACATGTTGATTTTTGTTCGTCCTTGAGTCCCGTAAAGGACGCAGGCTGCGTTGGGGGACGCAGGCTGCGTCGTAGGACGCAGGCTGCGTCGTAGGACGCAGGCCGCGTCACCCGCTGGAAACAGAATTTTTCCTGCACTGACCCCTTTTCGTAGAATGATCATATCTCCTTCGTTACTTGTTTGTTTTGGGCGTGCGACATCTCGTTGGAACCGTAAGAGGTTAAGCTATCACCACGACTTGGAATTTCTGCATTCCCATATCTAGAACTCTAGTTATGACCGTTTGAAGTGGACCCTTGTTTTCGTTGGTTTCCAAACAATGTTGTTTTGGAGAGGTGATCTATGTTTTTATTCATTATGCTTCATAAACTTGTTCTAAGGCTTATGTATCATGTATTAACTCATGTTTATCATATTTAAACTTATATGATTCCCTATTCACATGTTTTGTGACGGTTTTTGGTATGTTCCCACTTTGAGTCGGTTTTTACAAATGTATGATTTGAGCACTAATGATTTGTGCTATGAACTCTCATTTCCCGGCTACACCCTTATACTCGTTAGACTGGAATGTCGGAGCGATGGGATGTATCCTTGATGCTTGTATGCATGTTTAGTGGGGATATGACGACGTTGTTAGGAGGCGAACGCAATGCGTTGGTCGACCCGACCGTCAAATGTTGTATACTTGCGAGGTGGTGTTATTGATGCGCGTACTAGCTTGATTTGGATCTATAGACTTTTCCGCTCTTTAGTGGGAATGATCTACCGAATTTGGGGTACTCGGCATATATATGTAAAGTCCGGTGTATGGATGTGGAACGTCTTACCACATGTCGAATCGGAACATGTCTTATTCCGAGAGTCTGGACAGGTTTAGACTAGGACCGTATTATTATCGTCGTCCTACCGAGAGGATTAGAGTCTTGTGTGTACGAAACGTCTTATCGTACATGGTTCCGGGAAACGTCTTATCCCGTGAACTTGTTTGTCTGGGTCATGAGTATACGAAACGTCTTATCGTATACGGTTCCGGAAAACGTCTTATTCCGTGAGCTTCCATTGGCTTGTCTTGCTATTGTACACGATGCTAGTGCGTTTCATTTACCGTGAGAGATGTCGTCAATATAGTGGTATGGTTGGATGAATGATTATATGATTGATCATTGAATGACTTGGTATGGTTTGTTTGTCGAGTCTCAATCTTATCAAGTATATGTCGCTAACGGTGAGATGTAAGCCCTAGTGAGTATATAGTTGCCTAAGGGTGTCTTTCCCGAGTCGTTGAATAACATGATGGTTTCGGAATTGATTTCCACATGATCTTATCATTATATATTGTATTGCCTATCTTTTCTTATCGTAACTCACATGTATATTTATATATGCATGCTCTACTTTTGTATTTCCTTATATGTACGTTAAAGGTGATATGGCTGGGAGAACCCGGAGTTACTCCCCACTGACTGTGGCGTTCATGTTTTTCATGAATGAACAGGTTGCTTGCTTGGATGCCTTTTTGGATATGATGTTTTGGGGTTCGGGTGTGAGCTAGCGGGCGTTGTCCCTGGAAGATTAACCTCTAGACGATTTTAGCTTATTTGCTAAACACTTGTTCTTTGTTAACATTTTGAGAGACTCCGTCTCTTTGTTATTTTCCGCACTTAGTTGTAATATTTTGACACTCCTCGTTTTATTTAACTTGCATGTATAAAAGTTTTTAAAAACTACCTATTTCCGCAATATAATTCACATGCTTGTTTGTTTATTATTTCTGCATTCGCGAGGGTTGTCACAGTAACCTAATGATTAAAATACGCGAAAAGTATCATAACATAATATAATGATTAAAATACGTACTATAAAAGAAAAAAAACGAAGTAAAATCTACAAGACTAATGCAAATGAAAAAAAAAAAGTCAAATCTAATAAAACGTAACGTAATGATTAAAATATGTATTACATGGGAAAAAATAACATAGAATAATGTGTTGTGGCTAATCCAAAACGATCAAATCCGCCGCTGATTTGGGATCATACTTCCACCTAAGTAAACGTGGACTAATTTTTTCGCGCCAATTTTCACATGATGCATCCCTGTATTTCTCCCAACTTGGGTGTAGTCCCGTTAGAGGAGAATCCAAAGCAAGACAAGCATGTACAATAGTAAATACAATTTTGTCAAACTATACAATTTATATGTGAAATTAAATATAGAAAATACACATTATGACAACTGTTCTGATGCAGTCCTATTCTCCCTTGATACAACTTTCTCTCGCTGGCGAATATTATAAACTTGTCGAGCAGTTAATTCATCGTCCCCGACATTAGTCAATATTTCTAAAACACTTACGTGACTTTTGCTTAAACTCAAAATTTTTTCCTTCGTAGCTTTATTTACTGCAGCAGGAGCTCACCCAAGGGGTCTTGATGATCAGACCACATACAAGACAAGCTTGACCCCTCAGATGGAAGCTCGAGTTACAAGGTCTAAACAACAAGTTATGACAAGTCAAGAACAACCCAAGCCAAGCTACCCCAATGAAGAAGGCAGTCCAAGACTCAACAACCCATGCCAAGCCCCAATACAACCCACATTACCCACACAAGACAGACAAAACAACCTTCAGGCACATGCAGACCAATCCACAAACTCTGTATCTAGGAGGTACACCAGAGCATCCCAACCACCCCCACCATGGCCTACCATCAAGCCAACCCACTAAGCTACAAGTTTGTCCAGGACAAATCCTTTTGAAGCCTAGTAAAAACCCATGAAACAGACACCCCAAGTTAGAGTCCAGCAAACCCATTAAAAACAGAGAAAGTACAAGGCAGTTTGTGGTTTCCTTTTGTTTAAGTCAACTTGTCCTCGTCCAAGGCAGGTCTTATCTATGTTCTAAATAGAGTAGGGAGTCCCAAGGAGCAGCAACACATCCAGGCAAAGCAACAAGGCAACAAGAACAACAGATTTCCATTTCAGGAAAACTCCAAAACTGCTTTATTTGCTTTTTGTTCAGTCTGTTTTTTGTGTCTTGTGTCTGTTCTTTATAGTTGTTGAGCTCGTCCTATTATGAGGCTCTTAATTAGTGTCAGTAGTAGTAGTTTGAATCCTAAGTTGGCCCTTGGATGATCTGTGCATCCAATGGCTCACAAGTTATCAGCCCCTCTATATAAAGAGGTCTTGTATGTTTGTTTGAGTAGACTTTGATGAATGAATGAATTAAACTTTGAGAAATCACTCAATGTTATCAAACTTGTGCTAAGAGCTGTAGTTTGAAGCAAGCCTGATACATCTCCAAGGTGTTTGATCAGTGCCTTGTATTGTGAGTCAAGTTATACCTGTGCTTTGCTGTGGATAACTTACTTGCTGTTGAGTTTAGTTTTAAAGTGTTTGTGCTTTGCTGTAATACTTGAAAACTATCTCTAAATCCAGTCTTTGAGTCCTTTTCTCTTGTGCCTTGCTGTAGAGGATTGTCTCCAAGTCATATCCCCTTGTATCTGTCAGCTAAAATAACTCACAATCCCTAAAACAACACCCCTTGTTACTTGATATTGTATTCAGTTTGAGTCAAGCTAATCAAGTCACTTAAAACTTGTGAACCTTAGTAGTTTACACTCCAAATTGGTTATCAGAGCTTTGGTTGAGAGTCTTAGTGAGTTCATTTTCCCTAACTACATTTAAAAACACAAAAATAGCCCAATGAGTGAAGAGAGACTAGCAGGAGTAGAAGCAAGGATGGAGGATCTGGCTGGGATTGTAACCACCCTAACCAGAACCTTGGACCAGGTTATAGGCAACCATTTGCTTGCTGGAGGAAGAGGTAGAGGTCGTGGAAGAGGCCAAGGAGGAGGCAGAGGAAGGCCACCTGATGATGAAGAGTATCCAGACTCAGATGACTCAACAAGAAGCAGAGCTTCCATCCACAGGAACACAGACAAACATCTTAAGGTAGATATCCCTGAGTTTTCTGGTAGTCTTAATCCTGATGACTTATTAGAATGGCTTAGAGAAGTAGAAAGGATCTTTGAGTACAAGGGATACAATGATTCCAAGTCTTTTAAAGTAGCCATCCTTAAACTGAAAGGGTATGCTTCCCTTTGGTATGAGACTATGAAAGGGTTAAGGGCTAGGGAGGGTAAGGAACCCATCAAGTCTTGGACTAAACTGAAAAAGAAACTGTTAGACAAATTTGTTGCTAAGGATTACACCCAGGATCTGTTTATCAAGTTATCTAAGTTGAAACAAGGAGACAAACCTGTTGAATCTTATCTGAGGGAGTTTGAACAACTCACCTTACAATGTGATATAAATGAGAAACCTGAGCAAAGGATTGCTAGGTACTTAGAGGGTCTAGATAAGAACATTGCTAACAAGGTTAGGATGCAACCTCTGTGGTCATTTGATGATGTTGTCAACCTATCTCTGAGAATTGAGAAGATAGGGAAGACTAAGCCTGCTACACCAAAACCTGTTAGGCCTTTTCAAACCAGACCTTATAGTGGGTTTAGATCAATGGATACCCCTAAGACAGCACCCCCACCTACCTTAGACAAGGGTAAGGGCATCATGGGTCAAAAGCCAAGCACTTCATTGACTGAGAACAGAATTAGGTGCTTCCAATGTCAAGGCTATGGACATTTCAGGAAGGATTGCCCTTCTAAGAAGACCTTAACCATAATGGAAGTTGAGGCTTGGGAGAAAGAGGGTCTAGTTGAGTATGAGAGGGATGAGCCTGAGGTTGAAGAAGTGGTGAGTGAGGAAGAAGAGTCTAGTCAGGAGGCAATAGTGGCACTCCCTGACACAGGCCACAGCTTAGTCCTATGGAGAGTAATGCATTCACAACAGATACCTTTGGAGGAGGATCAAAGGTCCCTCATTTTCAGGAGCAGATGTACCATACAAGGGAGGGTTTGTAACCTTATTATAGATGGAGGTAGTTGTACCAATGTGGCTTCTGTTACTATGGTTGATAAGCTGAAGTTGAGCACTCAAGATCACCCTCACCCCTATAAGTTGAGATGGCTGAGTAAGGGAGCAGAGGTTAAGGTGGATAAGCAATGCATGGTCCCTTTCTCCATTGGCAGTGTGTACAAGGATGAAGTATTGTGTGATGTGGTTCCAATGGATGCCTGTCACTTACTATTAGGAAGGCCATGGGAGTTTGATAAAAGCTCCATACACCAAGGAAGAAGCAATACCTATTCTTTCAAGCATGGGAGCAGGAAGGTGACATTAGCCCCCTTGCCACCACACCAGAAGAGCTATGGGAGTCCAAGTATGGCTGAGGATTTTGAGTGGAGTTGTATTTCTATCTGAGTCAGCAATGGTCAAGGAGTGTAGTGAGGAGCAACCTATAGTAATGCTGCTATCAAAAGAAGTTCAGGAAGAGGAGTCTAAGGTGATCCCTGCAGATGTTAAGCCCCTCATTGATCAGTTCAAGGAAGTGTTTCCAGAGGAACTTCCTGATGGCTTACCCCCTTTGAGAGGGATTGAACACCAAATAGACCTTGTGCCAGGGTCTGTACTACCCAATAGACCAGCCTACAGATGTGATCCTAAGGCTACACAAGAGCTGCAAAAGCAAGTTGGAGAGTTGATGAGTAAAGGGTTTGTAAGGGAGTCATTAAGCCCTTGTGCTGTGCCTGCATTGTTGGTTCCTAAGAAGGATGGGACTTGGAGGATGTGCATAGATAGCAGGGCTATCAACAACATCACAGTCAAGTATAGGTTCCCTATACCTAGGCTTGATGACATGTTGGATGAGCTAAGTGGCTCAAGGTTCTTTTCTAAGATTGACTTGAGGCAAGGTTACCATCAATTGAGGATCAGAGAAGGAGATGAGTGGAAGACAGCCTTCAAAACAAAGCATGGCCTTTATGAGTGGCTTGTCATGCCCTTTGGCCTGTCAAATGCCCCAAGTACCTTCATGAGATTGATGACAGAGGTGCTTAGGCCTTGCCTAGGGAGATTTGTGGTGGTATACTTTGATGATATCCTCATCTACAGCAAGAGCAAGGATGATCATTTGAGGCATCTTGAGGCTGTGTTTGAAATACTTAAGGAGAGCAAGCTCTTTGGGAAGCTTGAGAAGTGCACCTTCATGACTGAGGAAGTCAAGTTTCTAGGATATGTGGTATCTGGTAGAGGCATTTCAGTTGATCAAGACAAGATCATGGCAGTCCAGTCTTGGCCTATCCCTAGGAGTATTACAGAAGTAAGGGGATTCCATGGTTTAGCATCCTTCTACAGAAGATTCATTAAGGACTTTAGCACCATTGCAGCACCTCTCACTGAGTGCATGAAGAAGGGAGAGTTCACTTGGACTGAGAATGCTTTGCAGGCTTTCAAACACATGAAGAGGCTCTTGTGCAGTGCACCTATCCTAAGATTGCCAAACTTTGATTGCCTTTTTGAGGTTGAATGTGATGCAAGTGGAGTGGGAATTGGAGCTGTCCTCATCCAAGAGAAGAAACCTGTAGCCTACTTTAGTGAGAAGCTAAGTGGTGCCAAGCTAAACTATTCTACATATGATAAAGAGTTCTATGCTCTTGTCAGAGCTCTGAGGCATTGGAGTCATTACCTGAAGCCCAAACCTTTTGTCTTACACTCTGATCATGAGGCATTGAAGTACATAGGAGGCCAGCATAAGCTCAGTCACAGACATGCTAAGTGGGTGGAGTTCCTTCAATCATTCACCTTTTCTAGCAAATACAAAGAGGGCAAACAAAATGTGGTGGCTGATGCATTGTCTAGGAGGTACACTCTGCTATCAACTATGGAGCAAAGGGTTCTTGGCTTTGAGTTTATGAAGGACATGTATCAAGAAGATCCAGACTTTGCAGAAGATTGGTTAGCACAGAAAGAGGGAACAAGAACCATTGATTCACCCTACACTTTGCAAAATGGATTCTTGTTTAAAGGAAACAAGTTGTGTGTTCCCAGAGGATCTTATAGGAACCTATTGATCAAGGAGGTACATGGGAGTGGCCTTGGAGGACACTTGGGGGTTCAGAAAACTGTGGACATACTACAAGATCAATTCCACTGGCCTAAGATGATGGGAGAAGTTCAAATAGTGCTCAGAAGGTGTGGAGTTTGTCAAAAGGCCAAGAGTTCTTTCCAAGCAGGACCTTACACTCCCCTACCAGTCCCATGTAGGCCTTGGGAGGATGTTAGTATGGATTTCATAATGGCATTGCCTAGGACAGCAAGAGGGAAGGATTCTATCATGGTGGTTGTGGATAGGTTCAGTAAGATGGCACATTTCATTGCATGCAAGAAGACTGAGGATGCTGTGAGTGTAGCAGAGCTATACCTTGATGAGGTAGTGAGGTTACATGGAGTTCCAAGGACCATTGTGTCTGACAGAGACACAAAGTTTATGAGCCACTTCTGGAGGACATTGTGGAAACTGCTTAACACTAGGTTATTGTTTAGTACCTCCCATCACCCTCAAACTGATGGCCAAACTGAGGTGACTAACAAGACCTTGGGAAGAATCTTGAGGTGTATAGTCAGCAAATCTCTCAAGGATTGGGACTTGAAGTTGGCTCAAGCAGAGTTCTCTTTCAATAGAGCTCCATCAGCAGCCACAGGCCACTCCCCCTTTGAAGTGGTCTATGGTACTAACCCCTTAATGCCTTTGAGTTTGTCTAATGTGTGCAGGTCAGAGGTCCACTATGATGCCAAGAAGAGGGTGGAACAAATGCTAAAACTCCATGAATCAGTCAGAAAGCAAATTGAGAAGCCAATGATCTATACAAAAAGAATGCCAAGGTTCCTAAGACCAAGAAAGACTTTGCACCAGGAGACCTAGTATGGATCAACCTAAGGAAAGAGAGGTTCCCTTCCAAGAGAAAGAACAAGCTAGAGCCCAGGGCAGATGGTCCTTTTCAAGTCACAGAGAAGATAGGTCCCAATGCCTACAAAATTGATCTACCAGGAGAGTATGCAGTCCATGGAACATTCAATGTGGGAGATCTCAGTCCCTTCTATGAAGACTCTGAGGGGGAGGAAGACATAGGCTTGAGGTCAAGCCCTTTTCAACCTGGGGAGGCTGCAGCAGGAGCTCACCCAAGGGGTCTTGATGATCAAACCACATACAAGACAAGCTTGACCCCTCAGATGGAAGCTCGAGTTACAAGGTCTAAACAACAAGTTATGACAAGTCAAGAACAACCCAAGCCAAGCTACCCCAATGAAGAAGACAGTCCAAGACTCAACAACCCATGCCAAGCCCCAATACAACCCACATTACCCACACAAGACAGACAAAAAACCTTCAGGCACAGACAGACCAATTCACAAACTCTGTATCTAGGAGGTACACCAGAGCATCCCAACCACCCCCACCATGGCCTACCATCAAGCCAACCCACTAAGCTACAAGTTTGTCCAGGACAAATCCTTTTGAAGTCTAGTAAAAACCCATGAAACAGACACCCCAAGTTAGAGTCCAGCAAACCCATTAAAAACAGAGAAAGTACAAGGCAGTTTGTGGTTTCCTTTTGTTTAAGTCAACTTGTCCTCGTCCAAGGCAGGTCTTATCTATGTTCTAAATAGAGTAGGGAGTCCCAAGGAGCAGCAACACATCCAGGCAAAGCAACAAGGCAACAAGAACAACAGATTTCCATTTTAGGAAAACTCCAAAACTGCTTTATTTGCTTTTTGTTCAGTCTGTTTTTTGTGTCTTGTGTCTGTTCTTTATAGTTGTTGAGCTCGTCCTATTATGAGGCTCTTAATTAGTGTCAGTAGTAGTAGTTTGAATCCTAAGTTGGCCCTTGGATGATCTGTGCATCCAATGGCTCACAAGTTATCAGCCCCTCTATATAAAGAGGTCTTGTATGTTTGTTTGAGCAGACTTTTATGAATGAATGAATTAAACTTTGAGAAATCACTCAATGTTATCAAACTTGTGCTAAGAGCTGTAGTTTGAAGCAAGCCTGATACATCTCCAAGGTGTTTGATCAGTGCCTTGTATTGTGAGTCAAGTTATACCTGTGCTTTGCTGTGGATAACTTACTTGCTGTTGAGTTTAGTTTAGAGTGTTTGTGCTTTGCTGTAATACTTGAAAACTATCTCTAAATCCAGTCTTTGAGTCCTTTTCTCTTGTGCCTTGCTGTAGAGGATTGTCTCCAAGTCATATCCCCTTGTATCTGTCAGCTAAAATAACTCACAATCCCTAAAACAACACCCCTTGTTACTTGATATTGTATTCAGTTTGAGTTAAGCTAATCAAGTCACTTAAAACTTGTGAACCTTAGTAGTTTACACTCCATTTACTCTCCCAACTTTTGCATGACCGAAAGGATTATCATCAAGTTCGTGGTTATGAAAACCACATCGGACAAAATATTCCCACGAACCATTAGGTTGTCTAAGTCCTTGTAATCTAAAAGGACAATTAATTTTTCTCGTCCCCGTACATTTGTTGGATTGAGTAGTTGCTTTTCTTTTCGATGGTCGATATATTCCAGTTCTATCACAGGCATATATTTGCAGTCCACGCTCTGCATTAAACGTATAGTTTATAATGGTTATATGGTTCTCACGTCCAATCTTTTCAACTCCTTTAGTCATTTCGTCTCGATTGATGAAATTTTCACCAGTATTGAAAAAACGCCCAGTATCATTATCAAAATATGTTGGAGGAAATTCTTCCAACTCTACGTCATCCTACAAGAACAAAAGAAAAATTATGTTTTAACCATGTACTAAACAAAAGAATTAAAATATAGAGAAAAATAAGCAAATTGGAATACTATATAACGACAAAATTAATCAATCTTGTACTAAACGAATGAATTAAAATATAGAGAAAAATAAACAAATTGGAATACTATATAACGACAAAATTAATCAATCTTGTACTAAACGAATGAATTAAAATATATAGAAAAATAAACAAATTGGAATACAATATAACGACAAAAATAATCAATCTTGTACTAAACGAATGAATTTGAATACAATACATTATACTAAACAAATAAACAAATTGGAATACTATATAACGACAAAATTAATCAATCTTGTACTAAACGAATGAATTAAAATATAGAGAAAAATAAAAAAATTGGAATACAATATAACGACAAAAATAATCAATCTTGTACTAAACGAATGAATTTGAATACAGTACATTGTACTAAACAAATGAAATTGAATACAGTACATTATACTAAATAAATAAAATTGAATATAGTACATTATACTAAAGTTTCCTAATACAGTACATTATACCCGCATGTCAACCCGCCAACTACTCCGGCCGCCTGTCAAGCCCAACGACGGCCGACTGCCTGCCCTTCCCAACGACGGTCGCCGAGCGCCACCACTGCTTCCCCGACGGTCGCCGCGTGCCGCCACTGCTTCCCCATGCCTACCCTTCGACGCCTGCGACGCCACCGCCGGCGCCTATGCTTCCCCATGCCTACCCTTCGACGCCTGCGACGCCACCGCTGGCGCCTATGCTTCCCCATGCCTACCCTTCGACGCCTGCGACGCCACTGCCGGCGCCTATGCTTCCCCATGCCTACCCTTCGCAGGCAACCCTAAGCCGACAACCCTACGCCGACAACTACTATGACAACAATGAAGAAATTTAAATATAAAAAACCCTAATTAAAACTCCGTTACATGAAACCCTAATTAAAAAAAAGCAATACAATACCAGAAATTAAAATATAAGAACTTGCGAATTTTATTAATATAGATTAACGTATAAAATACTTGTTCGTTAATTGAATATTCATCCATACTTTTCAATTTTTTTAATGGAATTTGAGAAGGGTAATGGGTAGAGAGAAGGTAGAGAGGATGGTATGTTTTTTTTGTGAAAGGGTAACTAATGGAAAATATGGTGTAAAAAGTACTAAAAAGAGTAAAAAACGTACTGCGAAAATGAACTACGATTTTTTTTATCATGTTAGTTTGTATGGTTTTTTACATTTGTATAGTTGATTATAGAAATGTTGAAATGGAATTGGGTGAGTTTTTGTGTAAAGAAATTAAATCACCTAAAACCCAGGTCTAATCATAAAGGCAATTTTCCCCTAAAATTAAGGACCCAATGAAAACTTTTAAAAAGAGTTTCTTTTTTATAGGAAAGGGATATGGAGTTTAAGGAAAAAATTACCACATTCTGTACAAGGTCCTATGCTATTGGAGTTAAAGTTATCATTTTTAAATTTAGTTTACAATTTATAAATTCGATTTAGAAAAGTTTAGGAAAATTAATTTCTGTTCAATCAGTTTTTGTATTTATATGTTTAAAAAAGATCAGATTCTATGAATTTAATTCTAAAAAATTCAGCAAAATTAAGTTCACTCCAGAAAAGTTAAGACACTTTTGCTTAACTTATTCTATTAAATTATTTATGTTAGAAAGGTTAACTTATTAATTAAAATTAACATGATACATAAAATAAGATGAACCGCTTTTATATATGAAATAAATTATTTATTTAATATAAATATATGCGTTGTCTTTTTATATGTTAAGACTGTCTCACATTATGAGTCCGTCTCACGTGTTTTATTGATAGATAATTAGTTGCTACCATCCATAATTAAGTTATATACCATAAATTAATTTATGTCTTCAAGTTAGATTGATGATAAGTTTATAGTTATGAAAATGAAGACCCATATTAATCATCCTAGAATTTGTATATAATATTAATCGTTGGGTAAGATGTAGAACTATATTTATTAGAATAAATATTTGGCAAGGAAAATGGAGATGAAGAAGAAAGAGATGAGATAAATGATAAAATGAAAATGGATGATTAAATAAAAAGATGTAATACGTGAACAATATAATGTACATAATGAGAAAATTTTATTATCTTATTTTGTACTACCTATATGCAACTGGTTTCTTCTCATTTCATTCAAATATCCTCACATATATTAGATAAATGAGAAGAAAATAATTGCTAGAGGGAGTATATGCTCTACACAATATATTTTTTTTGCCACTAATATCTTTAAAAAGTAAAGATAATGATAAAAAACTAAATTTAAATTAATTAAGCTAAGTTCAGAAATATTCAGCTCCTTTAACTTTACTATAGAAAAGTTCATATTCTATAAGTTCATTTGAGAAAGGTTAAGATCATATAAGTTTAGTATGAGATTTGAGAAATATAAAACTAAACTTTTAAAATAATTTCTCACATAATGAGTGGCAGATTACTTTATAAGTAGCGAAAAGTTAGGAGTGAGGACATAAAGTAGAGGGGTTAGTGGGTTACTCTAAGGTTAAAAGGCCATTTGTTTTTTTTTTTTGTAAAAGTAGTGTTTTAACAGAAAAAATCTTAATCAATATATTGATTATTAACATGTAGTTTCTCTATTTAGAAAAATAAATGTTTTCTACACCACATTAGTTGTTCATTATGTAAGTAAGTAAATGTACAAATTGAGATAGAAGTAGTTGGAATGAGTGTTTAATGAATGGACATAATTTTATCACTCTTTTGTATCAAAATAAGAAATAAAACAAAAAGTGTTATTTTCATTGGTGATGAAATATATTGTCACTGTAAGGGTTATATAAATTGTAGTTTATTGTTTAGTATGAGATTTGAGATATCGAGACCTAGATTATGATTATTGACCTTGATAATGTTAGAATTGGGGGAAATAATTATAGTTAGTGGTAATTAGTCTTATATCTAAGGACTTGGTAGTAACTAGTAGTATTTGTTATTATTATGATATTGTAGGTGACGACTTTGTAGAGGATGCCTTCTACCCTTACTTATTGTGATTACTTGTTAAGATTGATTGGTAAAAGGTAGGTTAATCCTACTCGATTTATGTGTATGTGATTGATTGATGTGGATTATTATATGATTGTGACATATTTGTTGGAGTTTGGGTGATTGATTGTGTTGTTATATATTTGATGTCTGGGAGATGTTATTTATATGGAGCGGGTGCGGGAAACCGGCTCCGCTGAGTATGTGGGTCTCTTCTCATGGTTCCTGCTATGGAGAAGACAATGCACGTGGTGATGAACTGCGCCTGGGAGTGACATGCTATGGTAGGGCCCATTGTATCTACGGCGTACCGTGGACACCGTGGACATGGCGATTCAATTTGAGAAGGGGCCAAGTCTTGATATTATGAAGAAAATGACCGTTGGAACCTTGACGGATGTGAAGGAGGTGTATGCTGGGGCGGAAAATGCCGAGAGAATGGTTGCCATGATCAAAGACCTTGAGGAGTCAAGAGGTGAGAAGTGGAAGGCGAAGAGTGAAGGAGGTGGGCAATCAAGCTTTAAGAGAGGTGGGTTCTTGCAAGGACGGACCTTTTCCGGTGGTAACTTTATTTAGCGGGAGAGCTCGCTTTGGTGGGGGGAGGTTCATACAAGAGTGCTCCTAAATCGAACCCTAAACCGATGCAGAAAAACAGAGCAGGAGCTGCTTTGTTTCGCATACACATCAGCCACTTTCAATCCACTGTTCAACTATTTTTGACATCCAATGAAATTCACCGATACCCGTTTTGATAACTAATCCATGTCTTCTTTCCAAAAATATCTTTCAAATCAAATTTTCATTAAGAAACGAAGAATCTACAAGTGTTTGAAAATCGCTGCTCATTACTCGGGAAAAACGAGATTTTTGAAATTGATTTCGTCGACGATGGCCCCTCGTGACACATTCTACTATCGATTACGACATAAGACTTTTTCAACAATATATGTATGTTGAGGGTGCATTAATTCCTCCCTTTCCTTTCAATTCTCGTCTTTTTTTTATTATCGCTTTTCATTCGCTTATTTGTTTTTGGTAAAATGTAAGTATATCATTATAATCTGTAACAATCGTATCGATTACAATGCTAATAAGACTTGACTGATCCATACGAAACAATCTGCCCAAATAAAATTGGCCCAACTTCTATAATATATTAGAGATTAGGGACAAAAAAAACAAATGACACCAAAAACCATGTGTTGTCACCAACATACAAACCCTATCCCCTCAAAATCCTCATCTCGAAACGCTTCATCCTCCATTCTCATCTACTCCGCTCAATCATCTCCCATAAAATCATCTTCCTCGATCCATCAACCTTTTGAGGAAGATATTATCTCTCTCTTTAAGGGATGCTTTGCAGTGATGCGAAACCTCAGTCTGATCTCCTCTATGATGCTTTTGGCTACAATAGTAGGAGGCTCCAGTCTCAAATCTATCCTGCTAATATTTCTTTGTCACCATATATGGTACATGCAAGCATTAATAATGGTATTAGTCATTCCTTTGATCAGGTTTATACCTCTTGCACATAGTCTCCATTGAATCATGCTTTGGTTTGGTAAGCTTGGACCCATCCATTTACTGATCGCCTCAATGGCTATTGAGCTGTATTGACATTTGAAAAAGAGATGATGCACTGTTTTTGTGTTTGCACCACAGATGCAGCAAGTATTATCATTGCTAATACCTAGATTGTACAATTTGTCTTTGGTATTCATGTTGATATAATGATAGATCCGTGATAGATAAGTGTGTTTTGGTATGGACCACTTGTTCCATGTGAGTCCATTCCAGTTCACCTTTTCATTTTTGTTGCGCAACCATTCATATCCCTTTGCAATCTTATATTCCTGATGTGGTTGAGTACTCCACATACGCTAATGGTAAGTTTCTGCAAGACTATCTCTAACCTGACACACTTTACGCCAATACCAGCTGGATGAGGATGGGCGGTGAATAATCACCCCATTCTTATTGTCAATTCATTGTTTTATGTTATTAACTTGTCATTATGTTTATCGTTGCCTAACATTAACAAAATTAATTAGCTTGTAAAATCAATTTAGTTTAAATCGTATGTTATATTCGTATGATGTTCGTTATGCCAAGCTTACTTTCTTATTAGAATCACGGTTAATATCGAATCGTAGTTCATTTGTATTTGTACTCGTCACATGTCGTAGCAAAATCAGTCAAGTCCTAGGGTCACTCTATCGAGTCGTGCATTGTCTTGATCGAAACAATCTTTTCGGACGGTGACAAAATTGTCTCGATCGAGACAGTATTACTCGATCAAGTTTGACTAATACTCGATCGAGTAACCTCAGTCAGTAGCGTCTTTTTTTCCGCTTTTAGTTTATTTGTTTATAGAGTGAGTCTTTTCGTATTTTAATCTTGGTCATGTCTCGTATCTTGCAAACTAACCGCTAATGTTTGTTATTTTATCTTGTGCTAAGAGTAAGAAAATCTCTTTGCCTTTTCTCCTTGTTTGTTTATACTAGTTAGTTTTACTGAACAATTCGCATGCTAAAATAACTTTGACAAAGTTAAATGCATTAAATCGATATAGAATGAATTCACATTTAGGGTTTAAATCGCATGGTTACATTCGCATATGACACGTCTCTAAATAGCTATTCTTTTATTTAGTAGACACCGTTATTGTAACGTACGGGGTTGGGTGTTTTTAATAAAACTAATTAATCTCCTAACACATAATCTCACACGAACTCAAATCTCTAAAATTTGGTTTCTAAATCCATGTAAAAATTTAGTGGCGACTCTTTTCAAAAGCTAAAAATAAAAATGTTTTTTATGAAATAAAAGGCACTGCATGGATCAAATTCCCTCATCCACATGCATCCTTTGGTGTCGTGTCCAGTTCGTGACACAAGGGGGGAAGAGCTTGTGTCGTGCGATATTCCTATTGTTTAAGAGTATGCCGATGTGTTTTGAGATGAGATTCTTGGGTTGCCTCCCAAGAGGGATGTCGACATCGGCATTGAGTTGCAGCCGGGGACGAGGCCTATATCCATGGCACCTTACCGCATAGGACCAAAAGAATTGGAAGAATTAGAGAAGAAGTTGGTGGAGTTTTTGGATAAGGGATATGTGAAGCCTACTGTATCTCCTTGGGATGCACCGGTGCTATTTGTTAAGAAGAAAGACGGTAGCACGCGGTTGTGCATAGATTACCGTGAGCTTAATCGGGTGAAGTTGAAGAATAAGTATCCGTTGGCGATGATAGATGATCTCTTTGTTAAGTTGAATGCAGTGGGTGTCTTTTCAAATTTTATCTTCGTTCGGGATATCACCAGTTACGGATTCGAGATGAAGATGTTCCCAAGACGGCGTTCCGAACCCGGTATGGCAATTATGAATTTATCGTTATCCCATTTTCTCTTACTAATGCACCATCAATTTTCATTGATCTTATGAATCATATCTTTAATCCTTACCTCGATAAATTCATGGTAGTTTTCATTGATGATATCCTTGTATATTCGAAGACTCATGAGGAGCATGCAGATCACCTTCATATTGTGTTGCAGACCTTGACATATAAAAATTTGTTTGGTAAACTCTTAACTTGTGAATTTTATCTTGAGAAAGTTGCATTTCTCGGGCATGTGGTGTTGAAGGAGGAGGTGCCCATGGATCCTAGCAAGGTGGAGGCCGTTTCGAAGTGGGTAGTGTCAAAGAATGTCGCTGAAACTAGAAGTTTCCTTGGATTGGCGGGTTACTACCAAAGATTTGTCAAAGACTTCTCAAATATTATAAGGCCGATAACCGCGCTTATGAGGAAATAAAATCGTTTCAAATGGGATGTAGGGTGTGAGTCGGCGTTCCTAACTCTCAAGGAACGATTGCCCACGTCCCCGATGCTTGCTCTACCGGATGGAAGTGAGAATTTCTAGGCCTACACCGATGCTTCAAAGTTTGGTCTTGCATGTGTGCTACGACAAAGAGGGAAGGTAATTGCTTATGCTTCGCGTCAACTCAAGCCTTATGAAGAAAATTACCCTACCCATGATGATCTAGAACTCAGATTGGTAGTGTTTGGTTTGAAGATTTTGCGTTATAACTTGTATGAAGCAACCTTTTAAGTGTTTTCAGATCAAAAGAATCTCAAGTATATTTACACCCACAAGGAATTTAACGTGCGTCAAAGGAAGTGGATTGAGGTAATAGATGATTACGACATAGAGATTGTATTGTTGGAGTAAGTGTCCTCAACAAATAGTGCGATCACATAATTAAATCTCAATAATAAGAATACAAAGGGATGATGAGTATTATAGTCAACTGGTCAACATAAATCGGTAACGATTGGCTCAATTGAGTTTGACGTTACTGTCGTATGACGGTGGTGATCAGTTGATCCCTTGAGGTCACACCTAAAGGACAATCCCCTAATCATGTACATTAATTAATTGTATAGTGATACAGATTAATTAATCCCTTAAAATGAACCAAGTTTAAATTGTGAGTGAGAAATATATCTTATTGTAATATGATTAAATAAGATTCATTTTGGTAATTTAATTGTTATATTACTAAGAATGCATTATGTTTATGAAACATTTGAGATAAGTGAATTTGGTTAATTATAATTACAAATTGTTGTAGATTATTTTAACCAAATATGAGAGGACCCATTTTATTTACATATAATTATAAAATGTGACTTAAAATGTTAAGTCTAATTCATTTGTTATGAAATTGCATTTAAATTGGTTAAATGCACATTTATAAGCCAAATTACATGTTATATGTCACATGTCACACTTGTGACAAATGACAAATTGCAAAAATAAAATGGACACCCATATTACATGGGTGAACCGGTTTTGGTAGTGTACCCAAGAGGGTGATTATTTTTGTGTATTATTCTAATTGGAATTAGACATAATCATACCCAAAACTATTACCAACACTCAACCTTTTTACATTGTTAAGAACAATTGGAAGTGACAACACCCCACCCATGTGGGGTGTGGGTGACCGGTTTCAACAAGGCAAAGATGACTTGTTTTTCCTCTTATTTATACAATACACTACCTCATATAATGAATTTATGCAAAAATCACTTCTTCTCTCTAACATCTCACTAAACTTAAGAAGTTTAAATAATACGTAGAGTTCATATTCTCTAATAATATACTAGTGTAGTATTAAGAGTTATTAGATTATTTTAAAGGGTTACTACATTTAATACTAGTGTAGTATTATTTTGTAGAGATTAAGGGTAGTCTTGGGTGCAACTAATTGGAGAGTTTCTAATTTGAAACTTGGAATTCATCCTCATCTTACTAGCTCAAGATCAATATTTGAAAGGAGTTCAAATATTGTGCCCATTTCCATATAATCAATGTAAGAAATGGTTCTTTCCTTTATATTTTGTTATGCATGCATAAGATTTATTTAGTTTAAGAGTAAACTAAATGTATTATGATATTAGAAGTGTCTAATATCGAGTTTAAGAAACTTACAAGCGGTATCAAGAGCCAAGGTTGTTGCATGCATAATCGATTTATAGTTTTTTCGAGTTATGGTAACTTAATGAAAACTAGTAATTTGTGTTTTATAAGATAAAATCACAAAGTTATTTGCATGTCAATATATTCTGGTCCTAATATGATTTTAGGTCATTTTGATGATTTATGGAAATTTATAGTGCTCAAATATGATTTTTAGTATTTTTATTACATTTTAATGAGTAAAATGATGTTTAAAATGCTAAAAATAGTTAGACTTATCTTCTGACCTTGAAATATTTACACAATATCTCACATGCATTTTACTTACTGCATGTAAAATTTCGTGTGAAGTGGACATATTTCGTGTGATTTATGATTTTTATATGATAAAATGAAATAAATAAAGGTCAAATGGTTAAAAATACTTCCGCTTTGAATCTGACAATGAAATTTTAGTATGTTGTCACATGCCTGTTTTCCTGTCAGACTGGAAAATTTCAGACTGGTGTGACTTGTCTAGCATGATTTATAGATTTTTAATGTAAAAATGGCATAAATAGTGACTAATTTAGAAAATATACTTCCGATTTGAATATGATGATGAAATTTTAGTATGTTGTCACATGCATGTTTTCTGGTCATACTGGAAAATTTTAGACTTATGTGATTTGTCTTGCATGATTTATGAATTTTTAATGTAAAAATGGCATAAATAGTGACTAATTAAGAAAATATAGCTAAAATATTTTTCATGTCAAGATAAAATTGTTCCTGGTTGCATAAATGTCCCACATTTCAGATATTAAGTTGAAAATTTAATATGATTATTTTTTGCATGCTTTATGTATTTTATTTGATAAAACCGATAAAGCGCAACCATTTTTCTCAAAACCGATTCGAAATTTTAAACCATGATTTTTGACATTATGAGTGTCATGGAAGTGTTCCAGAATGTAAAAAAATTTAAAATTCGAATTTTAAAATTATTGTAATTTAATTTGGATTTATATGATTAAAATATGATTTTAAAGTCTAATTATGAGCAATTATACAACAACAAGTTGAATTATTGTCAAAAATTGAGTGATGACTAATTTTTGAGGCCTAAATGAGTTGGGATAATTAACTTGGACTTAAATATGATTTAAGTATTGTTTGGTGATTTTAAAGTGTTAGTATCACGCATTTCCGTAAAACCGGGTTATATTCGATATAAACCGTTAAGTAGAGCGATTTGGCATTTAACATGAGCATGTTTTGTACATATTATAATGCTGCATTGTATTTATGAATGTCATATTTTCAATTTATGAATGTCATATTTTGGTTTATGTAATTTGGAATTATGTAATTTTTCCTTGTATGGCCTTAGTTTTAATCGATATTGCCCGAAATGTAAGGGAATATTGATTCGGTTGTAATTTTATGTGATCTCGAATCACTTTTATTGTATTATTTTATTTTACAAATGTATAATAGGAAATTATTGTAATTTTATTATATATTTTGTAACTAATTGTAAAACCGGAGTTTCCCAAAGACGGTGCCATTCGGAAAGGAGTTCCGAGAGAGACGGTGACCTTGGGAGGCGTGCTTATGAAGTTCAAGGGACCAAAGGAGTGGGTTTCCGAACTTGTAATAGATTATATGATTTTCTATTCTAGGAAAGGCCATACTAGGAGTTTTATTTTTATGCTTGCATTTTTATTTAATATGTTTGCATGCATTGCCAAATTGCCATAACATGACATGCATTTTCATCGAGTATTCGACCGTGTCAATTAAAATTATCGTTAATTCATCGATTTAGTTCACTTAAACGAGATAGATAATAAATTGACAAGACCTCTCATAATAAATAATTGAGATCAAGCCTTACCAAATGTTAGAACCCATGAATCCCAATTTCCCAAGGAAGTAGGCTCGGCTCACCGGGGTGCTAAACTTGTTACGTTGGGTAAGTGGGGTAATAAATGTTATTATTTCGAAATTTGGATTGAGCTCAACGGAAGTATTCGCGACCGTAGCCGCATGTGTTCCGGGCTTAAGATAAATATTAAAGTAATATTATCGACCGAGAATTCTAATGTAGAATCGATTAAAGAGTTAATCCACCGAGTTATGTTAATGAGGGATGAATCGGCTTACCGTGCCCAAGTTGATATGGATTTGGATCTCGGAATCATTTATAATAGTTGGGTAGAGGTCACTATTTAAATGTTAAAACTTGTTTAAAATGTTTACAAGTATTTAAAATGATAAATGTTGACGTTTCCTTTATGTCTTTAAAATTTGTAGTCATAATTGTTTATTCGCAATGGCAAATGCTAATTCGTCCACCACCACATATGCTCCAACTCTCACAAATGTCTCATGGCTTCGATCCTTCATGGATCGATGCAAGTTAGAAAAGAATGGCGCTAATTTTACCAATTGGGATATGCAACTCCGCTTGGCCGCGGCGGGTGACGAGAGGTTTCGTTACCTTGCCAAGGCCTCTCCCACCGCACCTAATGAAAGGTCAACCGCCACGCAAGGCGAGCCTATGAGGCTAGCCACAAAGAGTCCGCCGCGATCAAAAACGTTTTGATCTTCTCGTTGGAGGCCGATCTTCAAGGGAGTGCCATAAGATGAGCACGGCCTATGAGATCTATGCCAAGCTTGTGACCATGTTTTTCACAAGCTCCTATGATCTTACAATATGAGACGACTTCCACATTATTCAACATGAACCCAAAAGAGGACCAAAAGTTAGCCCTCATGTACTCAAATTGATTGAGCATGTTGAGCTCTTAAATTGCAAGGGGTGACCATTCCCGAACAACTCGTTATCGACCGAGTCTAACATTCCTTGGGGAAAATCAAAGCATATGTGAAGTTTAGGGTAAACTACAATATGCATAACATGAAAAACCTCTCTTTATGAATTGCACAAGATGCTTGTGCAAACTGAGAGAGACATGAGACTAAATGTTAGCACCTCCAAGGATATAAAATAGTAAGGGAAAGTTCAAAAAAGGTGGTAGTAAAGGGAAGAAGCCCTCCACCTTCAAGGGAAAGGGTAAAGCTATTGAGAATAGCTCTCCCATGCCCATCATTGTAATGGCATAGGGCATTGGAAGAGGAATTGTACTAAATATCTAGGAGATATCAAAACTGGAAATATGTTTCTGTTGGTAATTTATCCCTATTGTTTATGTTATGATCTCAACTTTAGTATATAGATACGAGTTGTGATTCTTACCCTATTTAATTGTAATTAGGGCATCCTAGCAAGGATAAAGGCAAAGACAAGCAAGCCTAAGAAAGCTCTTTAAAGGAAGCTAAGGTAGCTACCCATGATTGAAGATCTATGGAAGCTTGGTCTCATTTTGAATTGTCAAAATTTTGGGATGTATTTTGAGACATTGTTTTTTTTAGAACTTTTATAATTTCCTTGTTTGACATGGAAATTTGTTTAATTCCTTTTATTGACATTGGTTGTAATTGGATTTAGTGACTTGGTTCTCAACCCAAGTCATTCGGTTTGTTGAAACTTTTAGTTCTAAAAAACTTGTCATCATACTATACTTGCACAAATAACATAAATTATATCGACTCAAATTGATCATGTAAATATTATGATGATGGGATCATTATAATAAAAGGCTAAGAATTCGATTCTCACCTTGAAAGATCAATTGCTAAGTCAAAATTGAGTTATTGAACTCAAAGTAGGGAGTCTACCAAACCAATTGGCATCACCACTTATAAAGAAAGTAAATGACATGAATATGAGTTCACCTCTTTAGCTCTTATAGAACTAGTCTATGTTGGAGCTAAGATTCGATGTCTTTACAAAGAAATCTTTAATAGATCACTTAAGGTCATGTTGTGATACTTCTACCTCCCTAACAAGTATGAGTACAAATTGTTTGTGGCTCATAAGGCTATCTTTAAAGAAAATATTTTTCTAAAGATAGAGTGGGAGAAAATAAGCCACAACGAAAAACTAGTTAGGAACTAGTGAGGAAACCAAAAGAATATGTTCTTAGGTTAGACTCAAGACTAGTGAGGAGACCAAAAGAAAGCGTTCTTAGGTGAATCCTTAGACTAGTGACGAGACCAAAATAAAATGTTCTTGAAATAATAAGATTATGATCTATGAAGTGGAAGCACCTAGAAATTTTAAAATTTGATTTTCTAATATAAGAGACTTATGAAACTAAATGGAATCTATGCAAAGAAAATGTTTTATTTGGAGTTGTCCAATTGTAGTTGCATGGATAGACATGTAGATGTCTTCAAAAGCCAAGTTAATGCGTAACTATGCTAAGATCCAAATCATCATTGAAATACCTCATTGTAGGTGTGTACAAGATACACAATGAGAACCACATGTCCAAATAGGGATTTGGAAAATGATGTGTACATGACACAAAGCCTAAGGTATCTACCTAGAGGTTATGATGATCTTTTCTATTATAAGATATAAGAAGAGTTTCACTCGAATTGTCGAAAAGTCATGTATAGACATGAAATTCAGTGGGAGTTAAAGTCATGTATGGACATGAAGTTAAGTAGGAGTTTAAGTTATCATGTAAAGACATGAAGTTCAGTGGGAGAAATTGTTTTCCACGTGAATTACGTTTCACTCATTAAGAGTGACATATTCATATTACCTTTTTGAAAGGAGTGGTTGGATTTTTATGTTGGATGAAAGAGGGCAACATGTATACTAAAATCAAAATCTATTGTGGAATAGAAGATTTTAGCTTGGCATTTAAAAGGTATCTTATATCGATAAGATCCTTAAATATATTCAACAAGTCAAATAGGTTGTTTATATGGATAAAAGTGGGATCAATATGAAAGGGTCATAGTCATCCACTGAACCTAAGAGTTGCTGATCACATGAGACCAATCATGTATGCCATTACATGCACATACCTAAATAAATTGTATGCTGGGAGCATGACAAGCCTATAACAAATTAATCCACATGAGTGTCATTGGATAGCCGACTAGAAAATTCATAGGGTTCTCAAGGAGAACTAGGGATTCATTCTTGTGTTTGGTAGAGAAAATTTGGATATGTGGTAAAAGTTACACAAACCCAAATTTCCAAACTTATAAGGATTTATCGAAATCCTAGGCGTACTTTTGTTATAAAAGAAGCGAATAACTAAAAGAATGATTGAAGAGTCAATCCTTATAAATTCTACAAATAGAGACCTAGTACATTATGATGAGGATAAGGTGGTTTAAAAGGAACTAATAATAGATCCTTTCACCGAAATACCTATCAGTTATCATGATAACAAGTGGGAGTATCTTTCAAATTAAAGAGCCCAACACTAGATAGAGATCTAGACATGTACATAGATGAATTCATGTTATTAGGAATAACGTTGGATGGAAGGAAAAAACAATTCACAAGGTTGGAATAAATGAATATATGGTATATTCACTACCCAAGCCTTTATTGCATTTAATAAGATCGTCATGAATTGTCATGGACGAAATAAACTTTGGATTAAATGATATGAAGCAATAACATTGTGTTGATTGTTCATATATAATAATCACATTTATCGTTTGAGTTTCTAAAACTTGTTTTGTGCTTTGTTATATCCAAATGGATTGTAGAGACAATTTTGGACTCCATTAAAGTGGACTGATTTAACATAGCATTGGCCCCTAGTCACTTATATGAGGTGATATCTCGAAGTGACTAGATTGTGGTGCAATTGATGGCAAGTTCAAGTGTCATAGGGTCATAGGGATGACCAATCGATCACATAGACAGACTGTAAGGGACAATCTGTCGGGCAGTGACCGCTTATAGAATTCTGGCAATTCTTGTAGCCTGGTCATGGCAAGAGCTACTAGTATTCTTTTTGAGTCAATTCTTTGACTAAAGACTGTTCGCCTAAGGTGGCACAGTTTCAGAGTGACTTTGATTTATGCTCTACGACCTTCGTAACTGGGGTCAAATGGGCATATTTTGGGTCATGATGAGTTGTGGCTATGCAAAGGGAATAGTGCGATAGGAATTGTCCACCCCTTGTCAGGGTTGTTTTAAATCTCAAGGCCACTCGAGGAGGAGTAAGCTGAAAATGCATGGCCACGCTCGGAAGGTATCTATGGTAGATAATTCCGGTCAGACAGTTACTCTCCAGATCGAGGAAACCACTCTTGATATGATCAAATACAAGGACGACCTGCAAGACACCTGGCATTGAGTGGGAGATCTTGTAATAGGACAAGAGAATTGGTGACGCACACTTGTCTCGGACAAGTGGGAGATTGTTGGAGTAAATGTCCTCAACAATAGTGCAATCACATAATTAAATCTCAATAATAAGATTACAAAGGGATGATGAATATTATAGTCAACCGGTCAACATAAATCGGTAACGATTGGCTCAATTGAGTTTGACGTTACTGTCGTATGACGGTGGTGATCAGTTGATCCCTTGAGGTCACACCTAAAGGACAATACCCTAATCATGTACATTAATTAATTGTATAGTGATACAGATTAATTAATCCCTTAAAATGAACCAAGTTTAAATTGTGAGTGAGAAATTTTTCTTATTGTAATATGATTAAATAAGATTCATTTTGGTAATTTAATTGTTATATTACTAAGAATGCATTATGTTTATAAAACATTTGAGATAAGTGAATTTGGTTAATTATAATTACAAATTGTTGTAGAAATTATTTTAACCAAATATGAGAGGACCCATTTTATTTACATGTAATTATAAAATGTGACTTAAAATGTTAAGTCTAATTCATTTGTTATGAAATTGCATTTAAATTGGTTAAATGCACATTTATAAGCAAAATTACATGTTATATGTCACATGTCACACTTGTGACAAATGACAAATTGCAAACAATAAAATGGACACCCATATTACATGGGTGAACCGGTTTTGGTAGTGTACCAAGAGGGTGATTATTTTTGTGTATTATTCTAATTAGGAATTAGACATAATCATACCCAAAACTATTACCAACACTCAACCTTTTTACATTGTTAAGAACAATTGGAAGTGACAACACCCCACCCATGTGGGGTGTGGGTGACCGGTTTCAACAAGGCAAAGATGGCTTGTTTTTCCTCTTATTTATACAATACACTACCTCATATAATTGATACATGCAAAATCACTTCTTCTCTCTAACATCTCACTAAACTTAAGAAGTTTACATAATACTTAGAGTTCATATTCTCTAATAATATACTAGTGTAGTATTAAGAGTTATTAGATCATTTTAAAGGGTTACTACATTTAATACTAGTGTAGTATTATTTTGTAGAGATTAAGGGTAGTCTTGGGTGCAACTAATTGGAGAGTTTCTACTTTGAAACTTGGAAGATCATCCTCATATTACTAGCTCAAGAACAATATTTGAAAGGAGTTCAAATATTGTGACCATATTTTCATAATCAATGTAAGAAATGGTTATTTCCTTTATATTTTGTTATGCATGCATAAGATTTATTTAGTTTAAGAGTAAACTAAATGTATTATGATATTAGAAGTGTCTAATATCTAGTTTAAGAAACTTACAAGCGGTATCAAGAGCCAAGGTTGTTGCATGCATAATCGATTTATAGTTTTTTCGAGTTATGGTAACTTAAAGAAAACTAGTATTTTGTGTTTTATAAGATAAAATCACAAAGTTATTTGCATGTCAATATATTCTGGTCCTAATATGATTTTAGGTCATTTTGCTGATTTATGGAAATTTATAGTGCTCAAATATGATTTTTAGTATTTTTATTACATTTTAATGAGTAAAATGATGTTTAAAATGCTAAAAATAGTTTGACTTATCTTCTGACCTTGAAATGTTTACACAATATCACACATGCATGTTCCTTACTGTATGTAAAATTTCGTGTGAAGTGGACATATTTCGTGTGATTTATGATTTTTATATGATAAAATGAAATAAATAAAGGTCAAATGGTTAAAAATACTTCCACTTTTAATCTGCCAATGAAATTTTAGTATGTTGTCACATGCATGTTTTCCTGTCAGACTGAAAAATTTCAGACTGATGTGATTTGTCTAGCATGATTTATGGATTTTTAATGTAAAAATGGCATAAATAGTGACTAATTTAGCAAATAATCTTCCGTTTTGAATATGATGATGAAATTTTAGTATGTTGTCACATGCATGTTTTCTGGTCATACTGGAAAATTTCAGACTTATGTGATTTGTCTTGCATGATTTATGAAATTTTAATGTAAAAATGGCATAAATAGTGACTAATTAAAAAATTATAGCTAAATTATTATTCATGTCAAGAGAAAATTATTCCTGGTTGAATAAATGTCCCACATTTCAGATCTAAAGTTTAAAATTTAATATGATTAATTTTTGCATGCTTTATGTATTTTATTTGATAAAACCGATAAAGCGCAACCATTTTTCTCTAAATCGATTCGAAACATTTAAACCATGATTTTTGACATTATGAGTGTCATGGAAATGTTCCAGAATGTACAAAAATTTTAAATTCAAATTTTGAAATTATTGTAATTAAATTTGGATTTATTTGATTAAAATATGATTTTAAAGTCTAATTATGAGCAATTATACAACAAGTTGAATTATTGTCAAAAATTGAGTAATGACTAATTTTGAGGCCTAAATGAGTTGGGATAATTAACTTGGACTTAAATATGATTTAAGTATTGTTTGGTGATTTTAAAGTGTTATTATCACGCATTTCCGTAAAACCGGGTTATATTCGATATAAACCGTTAAGTAGAGCGATTTGGCATTTAACATGAGCATGTTTTGTACATATTATAATGCTGCATTTTATTTATGAATGTCATATTTTCAATTTATGAATGTCATATTTTCAATTTATGAATGTCATATTTTGGTTTATGTAATTTGGAATTATGTAATTTTTCCTTGTATGGCCTTAGTTTTAATCGATATTGCCCGAAATGTAAGGGAATATTGATTCGGTTGTAATTTAATGTGATCTCGTATCACTTTTATTGTATTTTTTTATTTTACAAATGTATAATAGGAAATTATTGTAATTTTATTATATATTTTGTAACTAATTGTAAAACCGGAGTTTCCCAAAGACAGTGCCATTCGGAAAGGAGTTCCGAGAGAGTCGGTGACCTTGGGAGGCGTGCTTATGAAGTTCACGGGACCAAGGGAGTTGGTTTCCGAGCTTGTAATAGATTATATGATTTTCTATTCTAGGAAAGGCCATACTAGGAGTTTTATTTTTATGCTTGCATTTTTATTTAATATGTTTGCATGCATTGCCAAATCGCCATAACATGACATGCATTTTCATCGAGTATTCGACTATGTCAATTAAAATTATCGTTAATTCATCGATTTAGTTCACTTAAACGAGATAGATAATAAATTGACATGACCTCTCATAATAAATAATTGAGATCAAGCCTTACCAAATGTAGAACCCATGAATCCCAATTTCGCAAGGAAGTAGGCTCGGCTCACAGGGGTGCTAAACTTGTTACGTTGGGTAAGTGGGGTAATAAATGTTATTATTTCAAAATTTGGATTGAGCTCAACGGAAGTATTCGCGACCGTAGCCGCATGTGTTCCGGGCTTAAGATAAATATTAAAGTAATATTATCGACCGAGAGTTCTAATGTAGAAGCGATTAAAGAGTTAATCCACCGAATTATGTTAATGAGGGATGAATCGGCTTACCGTGCCCAAGTTGATATGAATTTGGATCTCGGATTCATTTATAATAGTTGGGTAGAGGTCACTATTTAAATGCTAAACTTGTTTAAAATGTTTACAAGTATTTAAAACGATAAATGTTAACATTTCCTTTATGTCTTAAATTTGTAGTTAACTTTGTACAATCGCAATGGCTAGTTCATCCAACACCAATGCTCCAATTCTCACGGATGTCTCATATCCTTCATGGATCGATGCAATTTAGAAAAGAATGACGCTAATTTTACCAATTGGGATATGAAACTCCGCTTGGCCGCGACGGCTGACGACAGGTTTCGTTACCTTGCCAAGGCCTATCCCACCGCACCTAATGAAAGATCAACCGCCACGCAAGGCGAGCCTATGAGGCTAGCCACAAAGAGTCCGCCGTGATCAAAAACGTTTTGATCTTCTCGTTGGAAGCCAATCTCCAAAGGAGTGCCATAAGATGAGCACGGCCTATGAGATCTATGCCTAGCTTGTGATCATGTTTTTTCACAAGCTCCTAGGATCTTACAATATAAGACGGTTTCCACATTATTCAACATGAACCTAAAAGAGGACCAAAAGTTAGCCCTCATGTACTCAAATTGATTGAGCATGTTGAGACTCTTAAATTACAAGGGGTGACTATTCCCGAACAACTCGTTATCGACCGAGTCTAACATTCCTTGGGGAAAATCAAAGCATATGTGAAGTTTATGGTAAACTACAATATGAATAACATGAAAAATCTCTCTTTATGAAATGCACAAGATGCTCGTGCAAGCCAAGAGAGACATGGGCTAAATGTTAGCACTTCCAAGGATATGCTCCATATTAATAAAAGGAGCAAGGGGAAGTTCAAGAAAGGTGGTAGTAAAGGGAAGAAGCCCTCCACCTTCAAGGGAAAAGGGTAAAGCTATTGAGAATAGCTCTCCCATGCCTAAGAAGGGTGCCTCCAATAAAGAAAAATGTCATTATTGTAATGACATAGGGCATTGGAAGAGGAATTGTACTAAATATCTAGGAGATATCAAAACTGGAAAGATGTTTCTGGTTGTAATTTATCCCTATCGTTTATGTTATGATCTCAACTTTGGTATAAAGATACAAGTTGTGATTCTTACCCTATTTAATTGTAATTAGGGAATCCTAGCAAGGATAAAGGCAAGAACAAGTAAGCCTAAGAAAGCTCTTCAAGGGAAGCTAAGGTAGCTACCCATGATTGAAGATCTATGGAAGCTTAGTCTCATTTTGAATTGTCAAAATTTTGGGATGTATTTTGAGACATTGTTTTTAGAACTTTTATAATTTCCTTGTTGGACATGGAAATTTGTTCAATTCCTTTTATTGACATTGGTTGTAATTGGATTTAGTGACTTGGTTCTCAACCCAAGTCATTCGGTTTGTTGAAACTTTTTAGTTCTAAACACTTGTCATCATACTATACTTGCACAAATAACGTAAATTATATCGACTCAAATTGATCATGTAAATATTATGATGATGGGATCATTATAATAAAAGGCTAAGAATTTGATTCTCACTTTGAAAGATCAATTGCTAAGTCAAAATTGAGTTATTGAACTCAAAGTAGGGAGTCTACCAAACCAATTGGCATCACCACTTATAAAGAAAGTAAATGACATGAATATGAGTTCACCTCTTTAGCTCTTATAGAAATAGTCTATGTTGGAGCTAAGATTCGATGTCTTTACAAAGAAGTCTTTAATAGATCACTTAAGGTCATGTTGTGATACTTCTACCTCCCTAACAAGTATGAGTACAAATTGTTTGTGGCTCATAAGGCTATCTTTAAAGAAAATAGTTGTATTTTTCTAAAGATAGAGTGGGAGAAAATAAGCCACAACGAAAAACTAGTTAGGAACTAGTGAGGAAACCAAAAGAATATGTTCTTAGGTTAGACTCAAGACTAGTGAGGAGACCAAAAGAAAGCGTTCTTAGGTGAATCCTTAGACTAGTGACGAGACCAAAAGAAAATGTTCTTTGAAATAATAAGATTATGATCTATGAAGTGGAAGTACCTAGAAATTTTAACAAATTTGATTTTCTAACATAAGAGACTTATGAAATTATATGGAATCGATGCAAAGACAATGTTTATTTGTTATGCATGCATAAGATTTATTTAGTTTAAGAGTAAACTAAATGTATTATGATATTAGAAGTGTCTAATATCTAGTTTAAGAAACTTACAACTTGGTGAGGAAGAAGGAGGTTGAATGTGAGTGAGTTAGGGTTTAAAGGAGAGTATGAGGGAGTAAGTGGAAAATCATGGAAAAAGCCCATAAGCGCCTTAAGACGTAACTTACTCGAAATTTCGAGTAAAGTCCAAAAACGAACTCGGATTTTCTAAAATAGATACGGGAAATTTAATTCTAGACTAAAATTAAAATTCGCTGAAATGTATCCGTAATATTTTTGATATAAAAATAGGGTACATTTGCGGGTGTTACAATCACCCCACCTTTTAAAAAGTTTCGCCCTCGAAACTTGAGCGAAGGAATGATACCTTAATCGAATAGGCTTGGGTATTTAATACGCATAGAAGCTTCTGTTTCCCACGTCTCTTCTTTGACATTAGCACATCTCCACAATATTTTCACTAAAGGCACCACTTTACTTCTCAACTTCTTATCCTTGCGATCTAGAATGCGGATCGGCTTCTCTTCAAAAGACAAATTTGGTTCAAGCTCGGGCATTTCCGCTTGAAAGATATGGCTTGGATCACTAACGTACTTTCTCAATTGAGAAACATGGAAGACATCATGAACCTTCTTCAAATTCAGGGGCAAGTCCAACTTGTAAGCTATGGCACCAATCCTTTTCACAATATCAAAGGGTCCAATGTATTTCGGTCTCAATTTACCCTTTACACCAAACCTTTTAACACCCTTCATCGGAGATACTTTCAAAAACACTTTCATTCTATCACGAATGACTTTCACATGATCAATAGTCTCAACAAGAACATCGGGGCCTAAGTCACGAACATCACTCAATTGATTCCAACATATAGGACTTCGGCATTTTCTTCCATAGAGAGCTTCATAAGGAGCCATCTTGATCGAGGCATGATAACTATTGTTGTAAGAAAACTCCACCAACGGTAGACTCTCTTCCCAACTAGATTGGAAGTCGAGTGCAGAAGCCCTAAGCAAGTCTTCTAAAGTCTGAATAGTCCTCTCGGTCTGACCATCGGTAGCGGCATAGAATGCCGTACTCATCAACAATTTACTACCCATGGCTTCTTATAAAGCCTTCCAAAATCTCGAACAAAACCTCGGATCTCGGTCGGATATGATCTCCTTGGGAACACCATGGTATCTAACAATCTCATCAACATAGGCTTTCGCTAGTCGATCTAAACTCCACGTCTCTTTGATCAGAATGAATCTAGCACACTTGGTCAAACGATCAACAATAACCCAAACGGCATCTTTACTTCCAACGGTCCTTGGCAAAGCCATGACAAAATCCATAGAAATAGATTCCCACTTCCATAGTGGAATATCCAAAGGTTGTAGCAATCCACCGGGCCTCTTGTGTTCGATTTTCAGTTGTTGGCAAGTAAGACATCTTCCAACATAAGACACAACATCGCCTTTTAAATTCGGCCACCAAAATTGTAGCTTCAAATATTTATACATCTTATCACCACCGGGGTGAATAGAATAAGGGGAAAGGTGAGCTTCATCAAGAACTCGCTTTCTCAAGTCAAGAGCATTAGGTACAAACAAACGGTCATGGAGTCGAAGGACACCTTTGTCATCAAACTTGAAGTCTTTAGCTTTTCGTTCAAGAAGCTTGGCTTGAATAGAGTTGTAGGTAGGTTCATCAACTTGGCTTTCGCGGATCTCGCGGAGAAAAATAGGTTCGGCAGTCATAGCACCAACATAATCAAATCCACGCTCCACGAATTCCAACTGCAACTTTCGAAACTCGGCACAAAGATCATCGGGTAATACCCGCATAGCATTCAATGCATGAGAAGATTTTCTACTAAGAGCATCGGCAACAACATTAGCTTTCCCTTCATGGTAAAACAACTCAAAATCATAATCATTCACCAATTCCAACCATCTCCTTTGTCTCATATTCAACTCATTTTTAGTAAATACGTACTTCAAACTTTTGTGATCGATGAATATGCGACAATGAACACCAATTAGGTAGTGTCTCCACACTTTCAAAGCATGAACAACGGCGGCTAATTCCAAATCATTAGTAGGGTAGTTCACTTCATGAACTCTCAACTGTCTCGTGGCATAAGCAACCACCTTCATACTTTGGATAAGTACATAACCCAATCCCATCTTGGAAGCATCACAATAGACATCAAAGTCTACACCATCTTCAGGTAAAGTTAACACCGGGGCGGTACTCAAGCTTTTCTTCAACTCTTGAAAAGCGATTTCACAAGCTTCATTCCATAGGAACTTGGTTTCTTTCTTCAACAATTGGGTCATCAGTCTAGCAAGCTTTGAGAAATCTTTGACAAATCTACGGTAATAACCAGCTAAACCAAGAAAACTTCAAACTTCTCTAACATCGGTCGAACTCTTCCAATCCACCACAGTTTCGATTTTAGAAGGGTCTACCATCACACCTTCTTTAGAAATTACATGCCCAAGAAAGAACACCTTAGGTAACCAAAATTCACACTTGGAGAATTTAACAAACCACTTTTGACGACGAAGAACACCCAAAATAGTCCTTAGATGAATAGCATGCTCTTCTTCGGTCTTGGAGAAAATAAGGATGTCGTCAATGAACACCACCACACACTTGTCAAGGTACTCACTAAAAGTGCGGTTCATTTGATCCATGAAAATAGCGGGAGCATTGGTCAATCCAAATGGCATCACCTTGAACTCAAAGTTACCATACCTTGTACTAAAAGCGGTCTTTAGTATATCGGCATCACGAACGGGAATTTGGTGATATCCGGATCTCAAATCAATCTTGGAAAAAATAGAAGCACCCTTTAGTTGATCAAAAAAATCTTCAATTCTTGGCAAAGGATACCTATTCTTGATTGTAATCCGGTTTAACTCACGCTAATCAATACAAAGCCTCATAGAACCATCTTTCTTCTTCACAAAAAGAACGGGAGCACCCCAAGGCGAGGCACTTGGTCGAATGAAACCTTTTTCAATCATATCATCAAGTTGCTTCCTTAACTCTTTCAACTCGGTTGGAGCCATACGGTAAGGAGCTTTAGCTATGGGTCCGGATCCGGGAACAAGATCAATGGAAAACTCAACATCACGCTCGGGAGGAATCCCGGGCAAGTCTTCGAGGAATACATCAACAAATTCACGAACTATAGGCACATCTTCAATATTTGGTAAAGAGGTAGTTGTAGAAGTCACAATACACAAGTATGCTTGGTGACCCTTTCTTACCATACTCACCAACTTCATTGCGGAAATCAAAGACACACCCTTTCGAGGATGAGATCCCTTATAGGTTATTCTAACTCCTAAAGGACTCTTTAAATAAATCTTTTGATCTCTACACTCGAACCTAGCATGGTATAACGCTAACCAATCAATACCTAGAATTACATCGAACTCTCCTAGAGGAAAATTAAGGAGATTAGCGGGAAAGATAGTACCTGAAATAGAGATTGGAACATTAGGATAAAGAGTAGAACAAGAGATAATTTCTCCGGATGGTAAGGATATGGGAGTATCCTCACTAGAAGTAGGCTCGATTGTTAATTTATCAACATAAGCTGAAGACACAAAGGACATAGAAGCACCAGTATCAAATAGAATAAGACACGGTTGCTCTAAGATTGAGAACATACCCGTAATTATCTCCGGATGAGCATCGGCTTCGGCTCGGCTCAGAACGAAGATAGATCCCTTGGGTTTGGCAATTGGAGGGGGCAACTTACGATCGGGGCAAGCATCATAACGGTGACCACTCTTTTGGAAAAAGAAGCAAACGTAAGGTCGGTTGGAACAAGATACACCGAGTGGTGTGGTTGTCTACAACGGTTACATAAGCGACCTTGAGTTTGAGGAGGAGCGTAAGGCCTATGAGCCACGTTAGAAGTAGCTCGGGGAATGAAAGGAGCGGGAGCTCTTGCACTTGTATTCGGGGGAGGATTGAATCTCCTCTTGTTGGCATAAGAATTGGAAGACGAAGGAGTAAACGGCCTTTTTCCATAGAAATTTGGCCTAGGAGTGAAGGAAGGAGGGGAACTTTTCATCATAGCTTCATCCTTGATGGCCTTCATGGAGTTCTCGGCCCATAGAGCATCATCATACAATTCTCCAAAGGATGTAGAATTTCTCCTCGCCTTGCTTTGGAGTAAAGCACTAAGCTTGTTGCGGTAGTAGAAAGCTCGGTCCTCGTCATCCTTTATGAGCCTCGGAGCAAAGTGAGCAAGCTTGTTGAACTCCGTGGTGAAGTCTTTTGTTGACAAGTCACCTTGCTTGAAGTCAATAAATTCCTTGAGCCTTTGTTGCTTGAGCTCCTTGGGATAAAATCGGCCTTCAACTAGAGCTTTGAAACAAGCCCAATTGAAATCGGCTTCAAGAGTAGCAATCCTCTTGAGGTATAATCTTACAAGGAAATGCTTCCCTTACAAGGAAATGCTTAGCAATCCTCAACTTGTCCTCTTCACGGACTTGGTATAAATCAAATTGCTTCTCCATTTCTCGAAACCATTCCGATAGCACGGTAGGGTTCGGCTCTCCACCGTGAGGTATAATCTTACTCCTGGCTATCTGGCTAGCCACCCAAGCGTATCCTCTTTGGTGATTATCTCTACGAGGAGGGACTTGCTCGGCGTGAGCGTTAGCCGCATCTTGTTGGTTCTTCAGCACTTGCGTAAGAGCTTCTAGCATCACGTTTTCTAATAGTCGAGGTCTAACCATCTTCATAAGAAACAAAACAAAACAAGTTAATCCTAACACTTAGCATAAACAAATAGACAACCAAGTAAAATCCTTAACTTCTACCCATCTCTCATTTATTATTTCAAGGTCAAGTAGTTTATGTTTAGGGTTCACGTGTGTGCGTCGGGATCGTTAAAGTTCTGATACCAACTATGACAACCCTCGCGAATGCGGAAATAAAACATAATAAGCATGTGATTTATATAGCGGAAAATACAGTATTTTTAAAACTTTTACATGCTAAGATAAAGATACGAGGAATGTCAAATAATTACAAACCAAAGTAAAATATACTACAAAGAGACAAAGTCTCTCAAAATTTTATCAAATATGAAAGTTATTAGCAAACTAGCTAAACAACGTCTAGAGGTGATTCATCCAGGCAATGCCCGCTAGCTCACACCCGAAACCCAAAATACAACTAGCAAAATCCATCCAAGAAAGCAACCTGTTCATCCATGAAAAACATGAACGCCACAGTCAGTGGGGAGTAACACCGGGTTCTCCCAGCCATATCACAAATAACATACTTAAACGGAAATACGAAAGTAGAAGCATGCATATATAAATATACATGTGAAATACGAGAAGGATAAATAGGCAATTCAATATATAAGGATATCGGTACAAGAAGTACAAAACCGTAACCATCATATTATAGATAGACTCGGGGGAAGACACTCTTAGGCAACCATACACTCACTAGGGCTTGCATCTCACCGTTAGCGGCATTCGTTTGATAAGATTGAGACTCGACAAATGAACCACGCCAAGTCATCTAAAGATCATAAATAATCAATCATATAATCATCCATCCAAACGTACGAATACGTTGACAACATCTCTCACGGTAAATGACACGCACTAGCACCGTGTACATGGCAAGTATGATTAAAATCGCATCCACGGGATGACATTTCCCTGAACGCATACACGATTCAACATTTCGTATATGTAGACTAATTTCATCCCGGTAGGACAACGATAATGATACGATCCTAGTCTAAACCTGGCCAGACTCTCGGAAAAACATTTTTCGATTCGACATGCGATGACTTTTCGCATCCAAGACTCGGTCATACGTAGATGCCGAGTACCCCAAATTCGGTCAACCTTCACGAAAGAGGCCGAAAAGAGCACAAGCATCATAACAAGCGGTACGCTACATGCAATGACGCCACCTCGCAAGTATACAACATTTGACAGCCAGGTCGATCAACGCAAAGCGTTCGCCTCTCAACAACGTCGTCATATGCCCACTCACACATGCAATTAAGCAGTAAGGATACACTCCTCGTTCCGACATTCCAGCCTTCGAACGAAGAGGTAGCCGGGGAATGAGAGTACAAAGCATATAACAATTAATGCTCAAACATAACATGTGTAAAACCGACTCAAAGTGGGATATATGAAAACCCGTCACAAAAGATACGATAGAAGCGAAGGGAATATAATATATTCGAAACATTAATATTTAAAGTCATTACGTAAATTTATACGATAAACGAACCATGCGAACTATTATAAATTAAGATTTAAGAAAGAATAAGAAAAGAACTCCAGCAGGGTGCCAGCCGGTCAGGTGGACCGGCTGCCGGCTACCCGGCTGGCACCAAAATCACACTTGAAAACAGTTGAATATACAGCGTGTCCCAGCCGGTCAAAGGGACTGGCTGCCGGCTACCCGGCTGGGACTAATGTCACTTGAGAAAAATGAAGGCAATATGGGACGTGTCTCAGCCGGTCGACTGACCGGCTGCCGGTTGGCCGGCTGAGACCTATATAACACCAAAACTTTTACGTAACACAAATAATATACAGCCACTTCCCAGCCGGTCGGCCGGCTGGGATGTAATATGCACGAAAATCATCCTCTTCATCCCAAACATCATACAACCAACATCATCAATTGTTAATTCTCATTATCAATTATCAACTAAAAACAACTATCATCAACAAAACAATTCCTATGATTACTAATCCTATTCTAAATACGATTACTAACATAGAAAACACATTAAAACACGTAATGATATCGAGTAACCCTTCACCGTTACCTTTTTGCGTCTTTAATCCTCGTCGAGGTCTTTTTCTATCAAGTAGTAGTCTTTGTCGAGGTCTTGGAGGTCACCACCTACAATTAGACAATAAAAGATGAATATAATTCACCTTTTAGAAAGACAGATAAATTGAAAAGCTAGAAAGACGGTAATTTTATTACCAATTAAGATAGAGGACGATGAGAGGGAAAGATTGAGACGGAAATTAGTGAATTTGAGCGAGTAACGAAGGAGTAACGTCGATATTAAGCTTGATCAAATATGGAACTTAGGTTTTTGGGTGGTTACTTGGTGAGGAAGAAGGAGGTTGAATGTGAGTGACTTAGGGTTTAAAGGAGAGTATGAGGGAGTAAGTGGAAAATCATGGAAAAAACCCATAAGCGCCTTAAGACTTAACTTACTCGGAATTTCGAGTAAAGTCCAAAAACGAACTCGGATTTTCTAAAATAGATACGGGAAATTTAATTCTAGACTAAAACTAAAATTCGCTTAAAAGTATCCGTAATATTTTTGATATAAAAATAGGGTACATTTGCGGGTGTTACAATCCTAGCCTAATTTTATTTCAGTAATTATTTTATGTGTGTGGCGTATTACTATTATTTATGGAGTAATGAATAAAAGATGAAATTAGGTAAGAAACTGATAAGATTTTCCTTTATTATTCTTATCGAATTTCAAATGCAAACGCATATGTCCTTCTATTTACATTTTAAATTAATGACGGGTTGAATCATGTGAAGGATTGCCTACATATTCATTAAAAAAATGAAATCAAGCCCTGTGCGTATTTCGAAAAAATGTAAAAGAATAATCGTTCTAAGCAAGAGCTTGTAATGCACTTAGAAAAAGGTAGCATGTGCTTTTTTTACTTACTCCTTAAAGAAGTATAATTCAGTTTATTTGATGACATGATGATATCCAAATGTCAAAATGCAAGAGCATAGCGACATTAGTTTTAACTGGCCAGGGGCCGGTTTTATTTTGTGTCGCACGAGCGGCATGTGGGTTACGCGAGGCGCGTTGTTTTTTTAACCTATGCTAAGGGTAGTACCGTTTTAATTGGTCTAGGTTGGTAGGGTTAGTGAATTCGTTCCCATCTAAGTCTGTGGTTCTAACCGCACCCCTGAGAGTATGGATTTGACTAAGAAAGGTCCAACCCAGTTAGGTTTGAACTTTCCTCGTGGATCAACACGTAGGAGAGCTCTGACTGATTTCAGCACCAAATCCCCTTCTTTGATGTTCGTGGACTTAACCCGTTTATTAAAGGCTCGTTTGATACGTGGCTGATATGTCTGTACATTATGTAATGCACGCAGCCTTTGCTCGTCCAAGAGGACAAGTTCATCATATCTATCTTTCTTCCAATCAGCTTCCGGAATTTGACTTTCAAAAAGAATATGTAGATATGGGATTTCCAACTCTACTGGTTGTACAGTTTTCATCCCGTAATTCAAATAGAAAGGAGTGGCCCCAGTGGGTGTCCTAACTGAGGTGTGATTGCCCCATAATACGAAGAGTATTTTTTTGCTTTGCTAATCGCGGTAATTGTCGATCATTTGCTTGAGGATTGTGACGACATTCGTATTAGTTGCCTCTAACGCGCCATTAGTCTGAGGTCTGTAAGGCGAGGAATGATGATGATTGATTTTGTACTTGGCTAGCAATTGCTTAGTCTCGCCTGGAAATGTGATCCATTATCACTGATGATTTCATGTGGAAAACCATATTGACAGATGATATTGGTTTGTATGAACTTTGCCACATTTTTAGCGTTGAGACTAGTGTAGGATGCTGCTTCAACCCATTTAGTGAAATAATCGATAGCTAGCAAAATGAAACAGTGACCTCCTTTTTCGGCTGAGGTGATCTTCCCAATGATGTCAATTCCCCAAAGCAGAAAATGGTCAAGGAGAGGTCATGGTGTAAAGCATCGAGGGAGGAACATTCTGCACATTCCCGAAGATCTGGCAATTATGGCAGTGTCTGACGTACTTAATACGATCTGACTCCATTGCCGTCCAGTAATATCCTAGACGTGTAATTTTTTATGCCATCATGGGTCCGCTCATGTGGGGACCGCATTCTCCATTATGAACTTCTTCCATTACCTTTTGTGCTTGCGAACGATCAAGGCAATGCAAGATGACACCAAGAGGTGTTCTTTTGTACAGTTCTCCTTGCATGAGGAGGTATTGAGAGGCTAGCAAGCGTATGGCGCATTGTCCTCTCTTTTCTATTTCTTGTGTGTATGTACCATTGAGTTTGAAGTTTAGAATGGTTTGGAACCAGGGTTCCTCTGGGCTTTCTTCTTCATATGTAAGCTTGGTGCACATAGGCTGGTTCTGACCGTCGTTCGATGCATAAAGGCATTTCGATCATGTTGTTTGGCATATTGATCAAGGCTGCAAGTTTTGCAAGAGCTTATGCGAACTGATTCTCTTCGCGAGGTAGATGTAGATAAGTGACTTGATCAAAGAATTGGGCGACCTGATCTATCCTAGCTTGATAGGGTGTTAGATTGTCACTTCGAATTTTCCATGATCCTGTAACCTGGTTAATGATCAAGAGGAGTCTCCATGAACTCAAAGATTCTTAATGCCTAACCTAATTGTTGCTTGTAGACCAATGTGGCAAGCTTCATATTCTGCTGCGTTATTTGTTACCTTGAAGTCGAGTTTGACAAATAGTACGGTATGCTCACCTTCAGGATAAATGAGCAATACTCCCACTCCAAATCTTCTTAAATTTGATGCGCCATCAAAATAAAGGTCCTAGGAGTCTATACAGGTCCGTAGTATGTCCTCGTTTGGAAATGACCACATGTCTACTGCTTGAGTATCGTTGATAGGATTATTTGCAAGAAACTCAGCAACGGCGCGTCCCTTTATGACTTTCAGAGGCACATACAAGAGATCGAACTCTGAGAGCATTAAGGTCCATCTTGCCAAACGTCCGTTGAGAATGGGTTTTCCGAAGAGGTATTTGATGGGGTCCATTTTAGAGTACACCTTGACAGATTAGCTAAGCATGTAGTGGCGTAGCTTCTTTATAGCCCACACAAGAGCGAGGCATGCCTTTTCGAGAAGTGTGTATTTACACTCATATTCTAAGAACTTCTTACTAAGGTAGTAAATAGCTCTTTCTTCTTTTCCAATGGTATACGCAAGCATAGCCCCCGTGGCTGTTTCTGTGATTGTGCGATATAAACCAAGAGGTTGATCTTGTTGGGGAGGCATTAACACTAGTGGCTTAGCCAATATCTCCTTAATCCTGTCAAATGCTTTTTGGCAGTCGTCATCCCATATATTATGATTTATTTTCTTAAGCTTTTTGAAAATAGGTTCGCACATCATAGTGAGTTTCAATATGAATCGGCTCACATACTGTACCTTGCCCAGGAATCATCTAACCTCCTTCTCTGTTTGGGGCTGCGGCATTTCGATTAAGGCTTTGATCTTGGATGGATCAATTTCTATTCCCCTCTGGCTGACGACATATCCCAGAAGTTTGCCTAATGTTACTCCAAATGCACATTTCTGAGGATTGAGTCTCATGTTGTATTTGCGCAATCTGATGTAGAATTTGCAAAGGTTGTCGATGTGTCCCGTCCTGGCCTTGGACTTGAAAATAATATCATATACGTACACTTCTACTTATTTATGCATCATATCATGTAACAACATAGTCGCGGTGCGTTGATATGTAGCTCCGGCATTAATTACCCCAAATGGCATAACCATGTAGCAATATGTGCCCCATTGAGTGACGAAAGCTGTCTTATGCGTATCTTCCTTGGCCATTTTGATCTGATTATACCAGACATACCTATCCATGAAGGATAACAATGCGTGATCTGCTGTATTATCTACCAATATGTCGATATGTGGTAAAGGGAAATCGTCCTTGGGACTCGCTTTGTTCAAATCTTTGAAATCAACACAAACCTAAATTCGCCCATCCTTTTTGGGTACAGGGACTATGTTAGACACCCAGTCAGAATACTCGGAAACTTTGATGAACCCGGCTTTGAATTTCTTATCGAATTCTTTTTTTATCTTAAGAGCCCATTCAGTCCTCATCCGACGAAGCTTCTGCTTTAAAAGTTTGAAACCTGGTTTGATTGGAATCTAGTGCTATGCAATATCTTTGTCGATCCATGGCATGTCCTTGTAATACCAAGCGAAAATGTCTTTGAACTCATGTAGGAGGTCGACGAAATTGGCCCTTTCGGTCGGGTTTAAAATCGTCCCTATCCTAAGTTCTTGGGGTTTTAGTTCGGTCCCTACGTTGATGAGTTCGGTATATTCTATAACTAGTGCCCCTTCCCCCTCCTGTTGTATTTCTGTAATTATATAGGGAGGTAATTCGATTGAGCCTAGGTCAGGATCATCCTCATTGTCATCGTAACTAGAATTGCATTCAGAAAAACACGAGTAAGTAGAATCCGATTTATTCATATAAAATTTTGAAAATAGCTGAAACAACGAGGCCATCTGTTCAGTAGTCAGTGGCGGCAGGGGAATAGCTGCTGGGACATTCCCAAAGCTGCTCTTATTATTCAATGTTATGCTAGGAGAAACAAAGGGATGGGCTGACGACAGGAGGAGACTCTCTAGGAACTTCACTAGACTCCGACTCCGACTCTGACTCAAATTCGTTGTCTTTTGGTTCCCCTTTGAACATCTCTCTTACTTCTGTAGTGACTTTGAAGAGCTTTACATGATTGTTATTCCACTTGATCGACTTTCTCCATCCTTTTGGCTGACTTGAGCCAGCGTCGGTGATAAATGATGTAGGGTTGAAATGATAGTCCTGAAGTATCATGGTAATGATCTCATCCTGTGCAGCTCTGATAAGACTGGCGCCTAAAATGAGCTCATTTAGGATTACCATTCGGGTTTGGCTCGGCTGGATGAACACTTGCTTGACTAGTTCACGACATCTTGAAAAGTGGGGTGAGAAACCGACGGCGAATCAAAACACGATCGACCATTCTAACACACTTACTCTAAAGGACTTGACTTGTGAAGTGGGAGTGTGCCACTATGCTAAGTGAGTTTTGAAAACGACAAGATTTGAAATGTTTGTCATAAGCAACCGTAGTGTGGTTCTAGGAGTGCCGACTCGAAGTGGAGAAAAGACGATTTTGACTAAAGATTTGGGTAGAGTTTCGACTCATTTTGCGCAACTTTAAGCCACCTTTGAGAATGCTTTATAGTTTTGAAAAGGATTTATTTTTTTAACGGTTCGTCATGGTTTTATTTACAAAATGGTGATCACGTATAGGTTATACACATTTATACATGCATTATAACGGTATGTTGAGTGCATTTAAAAGGGTTTTGGCTTAAATGGTGGGTTGTCATACCAAGCAATCAAACCCTGGTATGTGGAGAGGTCCGTGCCAAACATGAGTAAGGTCGGTTCCTAGTCCATTTCCTCGAGTAGTGAAAGCCCTCGATACAAACATGAGTATGCACCAAGGTATGGTTGACGTTAATCGTTATCCATCCTTAGGCCCAGATAAAAATTTGGACCATACAGACAGGACGATTGGTCGAAATGGGTTGGGTTGGGCCTACGAAGGCCGAGTAAAACGACCTAAGAAGGTCGAGTAATGAAAATCGACAACTATCTCGTACAAACTATTCGCTAACCTTGTTCAAGTTTCACCCTGGATAACACATAATTGTATTACCCCAGCGGAGTCGCCAAAATGTGGTACACGGGGACAGGGACCACGGAGGGGCGCGCTTGGAAGGATAAGCGTAAAAATACTCATTTGTGGAGTCGCCACAAATTTTATGAGAAATTGGAACCGTTCGAATACTTTATGCCATGTCAAGACACAAATGTGAGATGAACACTAAGAACTCGTTACCCGTAACATTCTATGTCTAGAATGACTCTCGTGGTTGCCAACGAACACGGATGTTCACAGAGATTTGGAGCAAGGGTGAGGGTACGTATTACGAAACTCTTTAATCGAACACGTAATCCCGCCCGCCTCGATAGCGGCCTCTACTAATGATTAGGGAAATTGTTTGTATTTGATATGTTATCGATTATATGTCTGAAATGCAACATCCAACATTTTAATCCTAGCATGTGAATTAGACTATGTCGGTGAACGTGTAATTATCACTTAATTATGTCAAAATTGGGAATTTAGAATTAATTATATAAGAGGGAGAAGCAAAATCATACAATTACAATGATGAAATAAGATTACAACGAATTACAAAGGATAACAAAGATTACAGGATACACGTCATAAATATATTCGAAACGGAGATTTGAAGAAAAGAAAGAGATTTGAAAACTAAAAGTGACAGATTAGGAGCTACGTCACGAGTAATAGTTAGTTAATTACGTAATTAAAGTTATGTCAAAGCGAGAATGGAAGTTCGGGGACAGAAGTCAATCCAAAACAGGCGCAGCAACAGCTGCGTCCTCCAGAAGAGGCGCTAAGCTCATTGCGTCTGTTCTTTAGCTGAGTTCTGGCTATGAAGTCATAATCACGAGTAGTTAACGTTCTTTTGTATATTTACGATTTGATTATTGACCTATAACTCGAGTAGAAGTCGTTTAACATATTAATTACACTATAATCTATATCAATAACGAATTCCAGAGACTCGATATGAACATATCGAATCTGTAAGACCCAATTTTGATTTAAAGACGAAAACCCGCAAATATCGAATTATTAGGAATTTAGGCCGAGAAAAAAACGTTTTATGTGAAAGATTATAATGAAATACGGCTATATACGAAGAAAAGAAAGGAAAATTAGAAGAGGAGGACAAAAAAGAAAAAAATCGCAGGAACCAAAGGAAGAAGAAGAAGAGCAGGAGCAGGGCAGCCTCTGGAAGAGGCGCAGCAGACGCTGCGACCCTTCAAAGAGGCGCAGCTGCTACTGCGTTTCTTCTCGACGTCTGATGACTGCTATTTCATAAAAAAAAAAAAAGGTTTTGTAAAAACGTTTGGATAAAAAATACAAATGAAAAAGATGGGATTTACACACTCAGAGTTACATGTTTAACGAAACGAGATTAACTAAGTTAACGTTTAGGGATTGCTCGACTAGAATGTACGTAGAAAGTGCCCTCGTTAGAGGATTTAAGTTGATTGATCGAATTAGTTGATTGTGTAGTGGTCAAATTGGTCGGTCATGCAACGTGACGGGTACCCAGAATGATCTGAGCTTACATGGTCGATTGATCAAGCTCGTAGGCGTCGAAATCTTAGAACAAAGTTTAGAATGCGAAGAGGGAAGAGAAGGGTGAAACACTCGCGTGCCAAAAAAGTGAGATCGGAGCTCTCTATTTATACTAGAAAATATGAAAACTTTTGGAATTACTCAAACTTTGGAAAGAAATCACGAAAATATTCTGGAAACGGGTAAAACAGGCTGGAAAAGGGGCGCGGCAGGAACTGCGATCCTCCAAACGAGCGCAGCACCGGCTGCGTTATTTCCCCTGTGCTTCCCTCCTTTGGAAGAAAGATTTTCGCGTTTCTATTATGTAATTGCGGTAGATCTATACTTCCTGTTAAAAAGATACGAGATATATTTTACCAAAAACTGATTGAATTTTAAGATTTATGGAATAAATATCCAGAATATTCTAGAGTGTGCCGACTTGACGTTTTAAAACGGTTTCTACAAAATGAAGCGGTTTTCGACCCGGACTCCAAATGAATTCAAATGACTATCAAAACAACTATATCGGTGCATAGAGGACGACCAAGGGGTAGACAAAAGAGTTTGAGCTATCACTTTACGATAAACTTACAAACTGTCAATCGTTCCGCGTACCAAACATGCGGCCTAATCATCACTGGGTGTTTGGCGGAAGGTGTAAAAATGAGGTATCTACAGATAGTTGCTATGCGGGGTGGTAATATTGCATGACTCGACCAAGTGGGGGCATGGTACTCGACCGAGTAGGGGCCACTCGACCGAGTACCTTGACACTCGATAGAGTGAAGGGAGTTGATGTAGAAATTTAAATGCTGAGAATAGTGACTCGACCGAGTGCATAGTGACACTCTACAGAGTATGAGGGACTTGACCGAGTACCATTATGATTCGACCGAGCACAAGTCCCTGTATATATTGGACGAATACTAATCTAGGTCACTCAACTGAGTGTATGTTGACACTCGATCGAGTATGTGTGACTCGACCGACTGCCCTTTTGAACTCGATCGAGTAAGGAACCCTGAATGTTAATTGGAATCCTATATTTGGAGTACTCGACCGAGTACCTGTAGTACTTGATCGAGTAAGGTCGACTCGACCGAGTGGCTTGTTGCACTCGACTGAGTGTTTTTATGTCAAGGCCGTTGTCCGTTTTTGGCCGTAGGCTTGTGCTTCCAATTGCCATACTTATTGAAGATATCATGCTTGCAACGAGAGCTAGTGCATCAGCTGCAACTTCAGAGTATAGTGCTGAAGAGGTCGCCAGAATCGTCGAACAGAATAAGGCGCTAACTGAGGCCCTTAAGACTGTGGGTGGAAATCGGGAGGTGGTAGTTAGTGCTACTGCCAGCACTGCCATCGCTCGTCACCGACCCACTACCTTTGAGGGTAATGGTGTGTCGCATCTACTAGATGACAGGCACCATGAGATGGAGAGTATCTTTGAGGTGGTTGACTGTCCAGCGGAGCTATGCGTAGAGCAAGCCGCGTTCTACCTGAGGGGCACGCGGGGAAGTGGTGGTTCAGAGAAAGGATGGCTATGAAGGAATTCTATGTGAGCGAAGGAGATAAGGCAATTCCTTGGAGGGATTTCAAGACGGAGATGAGGCTGGAGTTTGTTCCCGAGCATGTAAGGGGAAAGCTGAGGTCCGAATTCGAGGCCTTTCGAATGACTAAGGAGATGGCCGTCACTGAGTACTACAACAAGTTCACGGAGTTGGCGAGCTATGCCGATGAGATGTAATGAAGTTAGAACCCCTAGCTGAGAAGTTCTTGAAGGGCTTAGTGTTTTGGGTCATGAACAAGATACCAGTGCCGGTGGCTAATGACCTTAAGGAGGCTTATGAGAAAGCAGGACATGCTGAGAGGTTGGCGGTTATGACCAAGAAGGGGAGAGAGGCAATGAAAGGTGGGAGAGGAAGGCAACAAGAGAGGGTGGAGGCAACTCTACCTACAAGAAGGGCAACTATTCATAGGCCAGATCCTATTCTGGTGGTGGAGGCTACCGTGGAGGACAACCCTCTGGGGGAAATGGTGGTAGAGCTACTAGTGAGGCCTCTGGACCAAAGTGTTATGGTTGTGGCGGTGAGGGCCACAAGAGATTCGAGTGTCCATCATCAGGAGGAGATGGGGGTAACCAATCCTCATATCAACGGAGCTACTCGCAGAGCATGGATATTAATCGGCATGCAGGTTCATGGAATAGGCAGGGAAGTCAGAGTGGTACCTGCGGCGCCTACAATCGCTTTGGTGGTCATAAGAGGCACACCAACAACAACAACAACAACAACAACAACAACAACAACAACAACAACAACAACAACAACAACAACAACAACGACAACGACAACGACAACGACAACGTCGTACAATGACAACGACAACGACAACGACGACGACGACGACGACGACGACGACCACGACCACGACAACCACGACAACCACAACAACCACAACAACAACAACAACAACAACAACTGAAAGTCCTAGACCTCTAATTAGACACTTCTAGACCTCTAATTAGACACTTCTAATTAGTTCATTAAATTACATTAACTTAATGATTTAGGATCTAGTTATCATGCATGCAAATATAAAAGCAGAAAAGAAAAGATAAGAGGAAAACATCCTTACATGGGGTATTTTCGGTTCAATATGGGCACAATAAGAACTCCTTCTTATTGTTCTTGAGCATGAATATAATGGATGATCCTCCATAAAACAACCTCCAAAGTAGAAGGTCTCCTTCTTGTTGCACCCAAGATTAAACCCAAATAATCTTACCTTATTATTAACTAGATAATAAGTAAGACATAATACTACTAATATTAGTATATTACTACACTAGTAATATGTAGAGAATATTAGTTTGCATGTGAGTTTTAGAGAGAAGTTGAGGATTTTAGAGAGATATCTAAAACAAATGAAAATGAATGAGCAAAATGAAATGAACAACCAAGTGCACTATTTATGGGCACTTGGCCGGTCATGCTCTCACCAAAAGGGTGATAATTTTGCTTATTATATTCTCATGCAAATGACTTGAGTGTGGGTAAGAAAATGATAATGATCATGTGTCATAACATGTCATAATCACTTGGTGGAGTGTGGATTTAGTAGAGAATAAACATGATTGTTTTTCTACTAGCTAAAACCGGTCCAAGTGTCTCATATGGACCATTTTGATTTTTTGATATTTGTCCCACAAATACTTATTAATCATATGCTTAATTATCTTGCATAATTAAGTGTTAATTTGATCATATAACAATTATATGACTCAAATTAATAAACAATATGTACTTAACTTTTAAGTGATATTTTACCATTATATCAATATATAATGGGTCCCACAATGCCCAGTTAATTTATTTTACAACTCCTTGTAAATATAATTAACTAATTACCTCTACCTCAAAATATATGCATAACCTCAACTAATTTAATGAATTAACGATTAATCATTAAATTAAATCTTATTTAATCGTATTAAAATAAGACGTAAAATTTATTCAGTCAGTTATCGTATAATTGACTAATAAACTTAAGTAGAATGAGTTCCTAACTCAATTTCCAATAAATAACTCTCGTAACTAAACGTACATATCAAATATATGTAATGCACTAATTAAACTGTATCGTATACAAATAATTAGTATTCTATTTGGGTCTCATCCTATAGGTGTGACCTAAAGGGATCAGTTGATTACCGCCGTCATACGACAATAACGTCAAACTCTAGTCAGCCAAGCGTTACCGATTTACGTTAATCAACTGACGTGGAGTATCAAAATATACTAATCATGCCACGTATATTCCAAATGAGATTTATTATATAAATGCACTATTGTGGAGGACACTTACTCCAACAATCTCCCACTTGTCCGATACAAGTTGTGCATGTAGCAACACTATTGTGGAGGATTCCTACTCCAACAATATCTCCCACTTGTCTCGACAAGTTGTGTGCTACCGATTCTCTTGTCTCTTTTGTGTCACATCCTCCCACTCATTGCAAGGTGTCTTACAGGTCGCACTTGCAATTTAAAATTATAAGTAGAGTGGTTTTCTCGATCTGGGAGAGTAACTGTCTGACCGGAAAATCTACTAGAGATCTCTTCCGAGCGTGGCCACGCATTTCCAGTTACTACTCCTCGAGTGGCCCGAAGATGTTAATACCCAACGTGGGTGGACAATTCCTGTTGACCCATCTTACACTGTATGATGCAGATCACCATCACCCAGAAGATGTCCATCGGCCTCCTTTCACGGCACGACCTAGGAAAAAAACCAAAGTCAATCGGAAACTACACCGACTCAGGTAAATGGTCGCCAGTCTAAAGAATCGACTCATAGGAATAAAATAGAAATCCCGCCACGACCAGGCTTCAACAATTTTGATAAGGGACTCTATTATGGTCACTGCCCGACAGAGTGTCTCCACAGTCTGTCTATGTAAACGACCAGTCATCTCCATGACCCCATGGTGCTGAACCAACCATCGATCGACTTACAATCTAGTCACTTCGAGACGTCACCTCAAATGAGTGACTAGGGACAAAACACTAAGTTCATCATGTTCACTTGAATTGGGTTCAACTTTTCTTTCAACCAATTCGGATAAACAAAGTATTAAAATTTAGTCATACTAAATAAGGAGTTTTTAATGAAACTCTAACAATGAATGCGATTATCTAATATTTGGAAAAATTGATACGCTATCAATAATTTCATATCTCATAATCTCTAGCAATTCAGGTACATATTTCAAATCCATTGAAATGACATGACTATCATGTTCAGCCTGCAAAAGGCATGGCTAATGGAATAGCATTACTTGCATCTTTCCCATCGTTCTGATTGCTATTTCTCTTTGTCTACGTAATCTCATATTACATAAAAATTTCTGAGTACATGTCTAGGTTTGAATCTAGACTTAGGACTCTTGGCCTAAAGGTAGCTCCCACTGTTATACCAGTATCATGAGATAGGATGTACAACTATAGGAACTACTTCTAGTCCCTCCAATACTGTCGAATCCAAGCTACTTTCATATGCATCATCATATGATGCAATGTACTCTATTTCCGTTGTGAAATCCGCAATGATAAACTGCCTGGAACAATTCCAGCGGATACATGACATTAATATTTGAAAATGTCACTCCTACTTGGAACCTTTCCAATAGTCTTTTCTGCTTGGAACTCTTCCAACATATAAATCTTCTATAAAACACAGCCAGTTCGTGATTTCAAATCACCTTGATCAGTTTGGAAACTGAAGTTTGTGTAACTCCTTACACACAACTCACTATAAACTCCAAACACATGGAACATATATTTAGTCCTTCGCAGGTAATTAAGGATGTTCTTTATGGCTATCAAGTGACTCTCACTTGGATTTGATTGCAAATGATTCGTCATGCTCAAGGCATGCGAAATGTCGGATTGAGTATACATCACAGCGTATATAATTGATCCCGCAGCGGAAGCAAAAGGAATCAATTATTATGTGTTCAACTTCCTTGAACTAATCAAAGATCTTATTAATATAAGAATTTTGACTCAACGCTAATATCCTTTTAGATTTATCTCCACAAATCCAGATATCTAAAAGATGTATTCTACTTCTCCAAAATCTTCCATCATTTAAAATGATCAATATGTCTCTACATATAAGACTGATGAAAACCAGATTAATCCCACTAAACTTCATGTATAAACATAATTCCTCGAGATATCGAGAAATATTTTATGACATGATTGACACACTAATTCCAACTCTTTAGTGCTTACTTCAGACATCCTCTTAAGCTTGCAAATTAACTTAGGATATTAAGGATCTACGAACCCACAGGTGAATATAAAATATACTACCTCTTCTAGAATCGTATTCAAGAAGGTGGTTCTTGAGGTCCAATTGACATCATACTATTATGATATGCTGTAATCGCTAAGTATATTCGAACGGATCAAAGAATTAAGGTTGGTGCAAAACTCTTTGCCTACCAATTTATCTTTGAAAACATTTTAATGTTCATCCATGAAAATTTCGATCTTAAAAATTAATTTACATTGAAAAGGTCATACTTCTTCAATTAAAATTTACCAGGTCACATACCTGACCATTACGCATGGAGTCCATTACGAATTACATGACTCTAAGCCATAGCAAGAAGTTAGGACTAGAATTAGTCTTTTATAAGTCACAGATTAGAATTCATCACTATAAAGAAGTGATAAAATTCCACCTGACCTCTTATGTTCCAAAGAAACAACTACTGAACAAGCAATGAGGAAAACCTTTTCCGGACCATATGCTTAGTTTGTGGCTCTTGAAACATTTTCTCCCACTCTGTCTTATCAAGAAATAATCGTATTTTTATTGAAAGACAGCATCACGAGTCACAAACGCTTTATTCTCGTGGTCAATGTAGGATTATTGAGCACTTGTTTCATTCGTATAACTTACAAATTAGGTACGCTACCCACCCATATCGTATATGGAATGAAATCAGACTGTTTTAAATGTGTTTTAATATGGTGGGAAAAGAAATAGCAGACAAAAATATTAAGATCCCAAGGTTAGTCAAATGGCTCATTTTGACTTGACAAAGACAAAACCATATCGTATAAGGTTCTGTTTCTCTATTCAACAACACCTTATCTAATAATGTGTGTTAGAGAAGTTAACTTGTTAAACCATTTCACAATACTTTTGGTGAAAATCAAAGTCAATACTTAGATATTTATAGTTACGATTTAGTCGTAAGTCCTTGATCTAATACTCTTAGTGGTTAACTACTTCACATTGAAGCTCTTTGAACTTTTCAAAGATTTCTCTTAGCACCTCATTAAGTAGAATCAAACATAATATCTACTTAAATCGTCGGTAAATAAAGTGAAGTAATCATTACCATCTCTGGTTGTGTTTGTTATTGGACCACACGTATTCTTATGTAATGGGGCCAATAACTTACTAGTTCGATTTCCTTTTCAACAAAAGGGCACGAATCATCTTGCCTTGAATACAAGATTCGCACACACCATAAGATTCAAAATCAAATGTTTTAGATGTGCTACACAATCCAGAATTAAGATTAGACATGGGTCACCAATTTTGAGCCTTTTTCAATCTATATGACAAGTAATTTCTAGTTTATCTCAATAATATAATTACCTTTGATTGGTATGGGATAACCATTGACCACGTAAAGGCAAAAAAAGATACAACGCTTGTTCCATTCACAAAAGTGAAACACTTGTGTCGTACACTAAAGTGGATACTATATTCTTTATTTAGAGGTCATGTACATAATAACGTTTATTAAGGTATACCTCTAAATCCAAAACTAGATTAATCACATTATAACTTTTATATGTCTCTATAGAAATAAAACTAAAATAGTTATATTTCCCTTGTAGGTCGACATTTAATCATGGTTAGTCGTCGCACGAATCATTATTATATGCATTGAATACATTGATGAAAACCATAATGGGTATCTAATACCCAAAACTTGCATTTTAGTAAAATAAATGTCGATCATATAGATATTATGGGTGAAAATAGTACACCCAATTTCTAACTCTTTAGAAAACTTGGGGCAAATTCTTTTCTAGTGTCTTACACTGTAAAATAAAATCATCAAAAGTTGGGTTTGACACCTTTCTTGGGTTTTGACTTTACTATTCAAAATAGTCTTGCCTTTTTCCCTTGACTTGTGTCAACATCGTACCAACCTACTCTTGAACCTCGTTTTATTCTTAACAATTAAGAATATAAACATCCCTCTTAGAGCTCCCACTCACTTTTATGAATCTCTACCTAGACAAGTAGATTAGAATTATAATGAAGATAACTCTTTATTTCATTCATGGTTTTACCTTCAAAAAGAAAAAACCTTTCATAAAATGACTACGGTATTTGGTTATTCACGATTTCAAATAAATCGATTAACCTAGTCATCCTAACTGATTTGGCCTCTTTTGAGGTAAACCTCGATAAGGAGCATTATGACACATACCAAAAATAAAAATATTTTCGTTGGAGCGAAAAGATTGATGTACCATTGTTATGAGAAGACGTCACTAAAAATCAAAACGTTGTTGACTAAGGCCCTGTTCTTTCTGACTTATTTAGAGCTGAACTGAACTGAACTGAACTTAATAGAGCTGAACTGAACTGCACTGAGCTGAACTGAACTGAATGGAGCTGAACTGAACTGAACTGAACTGAATGGAGTTGAACTAAACTGAACTGAACAAAGCTGAACTGAAATAAGCTTATTAGAGCTGAACTGAGGTGAAAAATTAATAATAATAAAATAATAGTAATAATAATAATAAATATAATAATAACAACAATAATAATAATAATAATAATTATTAGTTGTTATCATAATCATAATGGTAATAATAATGATAATGATAAATATTATTAGTTATTATCATTAGTCTTAGTAATAATATTAGTAAATAGTAATAGTAGTATTAATATTATTTTGATAGTCATAATATTCATTATAATAACAATAATAATTAATGATGATAATAATTATATGATTCGTGGTTTCCCGCGTGGCACTTCTTGCGGGAGGGATGGACTCCGTGCCCAACACCTTCTGGACTGTTTGAGTGGTGCTGCTGTGGCTGTCTCGGATGATTTGATCGCTTCTATTACTAGGGTGGTAAATCTTTTTCTGGAGGGCCGGTGCCCTGTAGCCCTTGGTGAGTACATTGCTAGTGCTCCGCTCACGCCGCTTGTTAAACCAGGCGGGGGTGTTCGCCCTATCGCTGTTGGCACTGTCTGGAGACGTCTTGTCTCTAAGGCTGGTGCTTGTCTGGTTGGTCCTTCGTTGTCTGCTTATTTTGCTGGCCTTCAGTTTGGGGTTGGGGTGTCCGGTGGAGGAGAGGCTATCTTGCATGCCTTGAACCGGCTCATTGAGGCCCGTGGTGGTGATGTGGGACTGTCTATGTTGCTAGTTGATTTCCAAAATGCTTTCAATCTTGTTGATCGTGTGACTATGCTTCAGAAAGTCCGCCGTCGTTGTCCGGTTCTTTCCCGTTGGGTGGAGTTTGGTTACTCTAGCCCTGCCCGTCTTTATTATGGGGAGCATTGTTTGTGGTCTTGTCAGGGTGTCCAGCAGGGTGATCCTTTAGGGTCGTTACTTTTCGCTTTGGTTTTGCATCCCCTAGTGTGCAACATCCGGGATTCCTTTGATCTTACTTTGCAAGCGTGGTATTTGGATAATGGCACCATTGTTGGGGACACTTTAGAGGTGGGGAGAGTTTTGGATTTGATTATGGCAGATGGGCCTCGTTTCGGTCTCCATCTTAATGTGGCTAAAACTGAGGTCTTTTGGCCTATTGAGGATCCTCGGAGTCGGTTACCCGGTGTTTTCCCCTCTTCTATTGCTCGGCCCTTGCGTGGTGTCTCTGTTTTGGGTGGACCTGTCAGTACTTGTCCCATTTTTGGCAGTGAGCTTGTGGCGAGGAGAGTGACTAAGACCGTTGAGCTTATGGACTTAGTCGCGAGGATTGAGGACCCGCAATGTGAGTTGCTTCTTCTTCGGGCCTATACTGGTATTTCTAAACTCTATTTTTCCCTCCGTACTTGCTCCCCGGGGGTCTTTGGATCTGTCCATCTTCGCTTAGATGCAGCGCTTCGTTCTAGCTTGGAACGTATTGTCACCGCGTCTGGGCCTGGTTTTGGGGATTGGCAGTGGCGCCTTGCCACTTTCCCTTTTCATCTGGGTGGGCTCGGTGTTTATGTTGCCGGGGATGTTTTTCATTATGCTTTTCTAGCGTCCCGTTTGCAGTCTGCTGATTTGCAGGCTAAGCTACTTCGGTCTTCAGGTATTGTGGATTCTGGTCCTACTTTCGACGATGCCTTGCGGGTGTTCTCTGAGACTACAGGTTCTTCCTTTTTACGTGATCCTAGTGAAATTGCTGCCCCTAAACTTATGAAGAAACTGGCAGATATATATTTTGCGAGGATTGCTGCTACTGCGGAATCTGTATTCTCTTTGACACCGCGTCAGCTTGCGTTATGGAAGTCTCAGCAGGGTGCCCACGCCTCTGATTGGTTGCGCGCGGTTCTATCTCTGGGTTGGGTCAGACTATGAACCGGAGGACTTACCGTAGTGTGCTGGGGTATCGCCTTGGTGTCCCGTTATTCACGGTATCTAGGCCTTGTCCTGCTGGCTCTCGGGTTTTTGCTGATGATGTGTATGGGGACCACGCTGTTTCTTGTACTGGTACTGTGGGGGTTAAGCATTGGCATAACCTCGTTCGTGACACCTTATTCGACATTTGCTATAGGTCTGGTATTTCTTCGGGCAAGGAGGTTGATATCGGTTTGGTTGACGGGCATGGCGGATCTCTTCGTCCTGCGGATTTGCTACTTTATTCGTGGAACAGAGGGCGTGATGTGTGTGTTGATTTGACAGGGTCTTCCCCCTTGACTCAGACTGGGATGTCTGATTTTGTGCCGGGACGGGTTGTTGCTGATGCTGCTCAGCGCAAATGTACTAAGTATAGGGATTTATGCGCGACTGCTGGATATGGTTTCCTACCCTTCTCTTTCTCTTCGCTTGGGGAGCTGGGCTCGGATGCTGTTGACTTGCTCAAGCGGATCCAGAAGTTTTCGGTATCTCAGGATGCTGGGGCTCGGGTGGCCGCTTATATCTTTACTAGGATTAGCTTTGCTATAGCTAAGGGGGTGGGGGCCCAGATTGTCTCTCGGCTTCCCACCAACTTCATGTAAATTTTTCATTTTATTTTAATGAAAGCTGCGCGCATCTAATAATAAAAAAAAAAATAAAAAAAAAAATAATAATAATAAGAATAATAATAATAATATATTTTGTACTATGCTTTTTTGCTGGGCTCGGTGTTTATGCTGCCGGGGATGTTTTGTACTATGCTTTTTTGGCGTCCCGTTTGCAGTCTGCCGATTTGCAGGCTAAGCTACTACGGCCTTCTGGTATTGTGGATGCTGGTCCTACTTTTGATGATGCCTTGCAGGTGTTTTCGGAGACTACAGGTTCTACTTTATTACGTGATCCTAGTGAAATCGCTGCCCCTAAACTTATGAAAAAATTGGCAGACATATATTTTGCGAGGATTGCTGCTACTGCAGAATCTGTTTACTCTTTGACACCGCGTCAGCTTGCATTGTGGAAGTCCCAGCTTGGTGCCCACTCCTCTGATTGGTTGCGTGCGGTTCCTATCTCTGGTTTGGGTGAGACTATGAACGGGAGGACTTACCGTAGTGTGCTGGGATATCATCTGGGTGTTCCTTTATTCGTGGTATCTAGGCCTTGTCCTGCTTGCTCTCGGGTTTTTGCTGGTGATATTTATGGGGACCACGCTGTCTCTTGTACTGGCACTGTGGGGGTCAAGCATCGGCATAACCTTGTTCGTGACACCTTATTCGACATTTGCTATAGGTCTGGTATTTCTTCGGGCAGGGAGGTGGATATCGGTTTAGTTGACGCACACGGCGGATCTCTTCGTCCTGCGGATTTACTGCTTTATTCCTGGGACAGAGGGCGTGATGTGTGTGTTGATTTGACAGGGTCTTCCCCCTTGACGCAGACTGGTCTGACCGATTTTGTGTCAGGACGGGTTGTCGCTGATGCTGCTCAGCGCAAGTGTGCTAAGTATAGGGATTTGTGCGCGGCTGCTGGATATGGTTTCCTACCCTTCTCTTTTTCTTCACTTGGGGAGTTGGGTTCGGACGCTATTGACTTGCTCAAGCGGATCCAGAAATTCTCGGTATCTCAGGATGCAGGGGCTCGGGTGGCCGCTTATATCTTCACTAGACTTAGTTTTTCTATAGCTAAGGGGGTGGGGGCCCAGATTGTCTCTCGGCTCCCCACCAACTTCATGTAAACTTTACATTTTATTTTAATGAAAGCTGCGCGCATCTTATAATAATAATAATAAAAATAATAATAATAATTATTATTATTATTATTATTATTATTATTATTATTATTATTATTATAAATAATAATAGTAATTATAATTATTATAATAAATAATAATAGTAATATTAATAATATTGATAATAGTTGCTTTTAATAGAATATCCCCCTTCAGTTCGTAATAATTTTCATACTTTGTATTGCATAGTTTTCGAGACGACACTTTGACTTGATTTCTCATTTATATTCAATTGGTTTTTCATTTAAAAAATATGTTTCCAATTTTATTTTTTATGATGAATGTAAATGTTTTTTGTTATAACGTCTAAGTTTTTATATTTTAAAACTTATTTATGGTCAAAGTTATAAACGGGGATAATTATGAGATGAATGGGGTATTATTTAATTAATTAATGATAGTAATAATAAAAATAAAATATTAATAATAACTAATATTAATATTAATATTACAAAAAAAATTAAGTTTAAGATGAGTAGAACTGAAGTGAGCTAAATTTAGTGGAGCTGAACTGAACTGAATGAATCTGAGCTGAACTGAATGAATCTGAGCTGAACTGAACTGAATAGAGCTGAACTGAACTGAACTGAACTGAACTGAATGGAGCTGAACTGAACTGAACTGAGCTGAACTGAACTGAATAGAGCTCAACTGAACTGAAATGAGCTGAAATTAAGCTGGAAAGAACAAGGCCTAAGTGTGACTTATTCATTTACTCTTCATAAGAGACATTTGCAATGGTGAATATGAGGATCAAAAGATAAAATTCATTTTGTCTTTAGCTACGGTGGTTTAAACGGAGATCGCAATCAAAATGCTACCGTATAAAATAATGGAAACCCTTTCCACGATTGAACGGATTTACAAGTTCATAGAAGGAAACAATATTTGTCATTTGCGCGTATAAAATAAATCTCAACGGAAAATAAACATTCATTGCTTAAATATAATTTACTTGTAAAACAATTTTAAACAAGTCACTCATATAATGACCCCTCATGAAATTATATAAGTGATTCCAAGACCCATCTTTAGACAAAAATAGTCATCGTATGCTACCTTTATCTAAAAAAGGTAAGTTAATACTTGACTAATTCTACACTTAGAACTCTTGATTGACGGATTTCAACTAAATCCATCTCCTAGTCCCAAGATAACGCTTATCTCGTTGAGTCCAATCCAATTTTGGCTTGTGATCGCATCACCCTACTTACCCGAGGTAAAAAGGGACCCACGAGCGTGGTAGCCCTAATGAACACGGGGTTCATAGGTGCTTCACTTGGTAAGGCTAAATCTCAATTTTTTTTTTTTAAGTTATGTGAGAGGTCTTGTCAATTTTGTTATTAATTCCCTATAAGCGAACTAAGTCGGTGAATTTTGAATAACTTTGAATTGACAATCGAGAAATAAAAATGCATGTTGGCGATTTTGGCATGTGCGGAAAAACATAAAGTAACCAAATAATAAATCCTATTATGGCCACCTAGCTAATCTAATTAACTAGTAGATTACAAAATCGGAAACCAACTCCTTGGCCCCTTGCCTCTTCATGGCACCGTCTTTTGGAACAACGACTTCGGGAATCTCCATCTTTATAATAATTAATTTCAAAAAGATACAAATAAAATTTCTATTATACATTTGATCTAAAAATGAAATTAAATTATTACAAACGGCGATACGAGATCGCAAATAAAATTACAACCGAATCGTTATTCCCTTACATTACGGGTAATACCGATTAAAATAATCTAGGCCATACTAGGTACAACTTGCATTAAAAATTAAATAAATGACATTCATTCATTCAAAAATAACAACATAAATAAAATGCTGTAAAAATTATGCCAAAATCGCCCTTAACACTTATCATGCTCATTCTAGCTCGGTTTTATGGATTTTATCGATTTTTAACCATTAAAAATCAATAATCAACACTTAAATCGTATTTAAGCTCAAACTAATTATCTAAACTGATTTAGAACTCAAAATTAGTCTCCACTAACTTTGTTTGTATTTAATTAGTTCGAATTGATCGTATTTGCTAAATATAGAGGTTTAATCATAACATTTATGAAGTAAACCCAAAATAAAATATAAAAATCATAAAAATTTGAAACAAAAAATTTTGTACATTCTGGAACATTTCCAGGAACTCTAAAAAACATAAAAATTTGCCCAAAAATTTTGAACAAATTTTATGAACAAATAACATAGTATTCAACGGTTTTATCAAATAAAAACCATTAAATATAGTAAAATAGTGAAACAAATTATACAATTTCACCAAGATGATATAAATAAGATTATAAAATGTACCAAAAATTTTCAAGACCAGAAAAGGACGTTTCAATTTTATGATCACAATAGATGGTGATTGGGTCATTCGAACTAGGAACTACGGCTAGTCCTTGTAAGAACTGACGCATCCATATAGCTTCCTTTGCAGCTTCCGAAGCGGCATAGTACTCGGACTCAGTTGTAGACTCTGCTATAACACTTTGTTTGGAACTTTTCCAACTGACTGCAGCGCCATTAAGAGTAAAGACGAATCCAGACTGAGATTTCGAGTCATCTCGATCTGTTTGGAAGCTAGCATCTGCGTAACCGATTGCGCATAGCTTAGTATCTCCTCCATAAGTCAATACTCAATCCTTAGTCCTTCGTAAGTACTTAAGGATGTTTTTAACAGCCATCCAGTGTGTTTCACCTGGATTGCCTTGGTACCGACTCGTCATACTCAATGCATATGCCACTTCTGGACGCGTGCATATCATGGCATACATGATCGATCCTATGGCTGATGCATAAGGAACACGACTCAAGCGCTCGACTTCTTCCAATGTCTTGGGTGCCTGAGCTTTACTCAAATGCATCCCAGAAATCATTGGAAGGTACCCCTTCTTGGAGTTGGTCATGCTGAACCTCTCAAGAATCTTATCTATATAAGACTCCTGACTGAGTGATAACATCCATCGTGATCTATCTCTATAGATACGGATCCCCAATATGCGTTGTGCCTCACCCAGATCTTTCATCTGGAAATGGTTCTTTAACCATACTTCTACCGAAGATAAGAGAGGAATGTCATTCTCAATCAAGAGTATGTCATCGACATACAATATTAAGAAGACAATTTTACTCCTACTCGACTTAACATATAAGCATGGTTCCTCGACCGATCGAGTGAAACCATTCTCTTTTATCACCTGGTCAAAACGATGATTCCAACTCCGAGAAGCTTGCTTAAGTCCATAAATGGAACGCTTAAGGCTGCACACTTTCTTAGGATTTTTAGGATCAATGAAACATTCGGGTTGTACCATGTACAATTACTCCTCCAAATAACTGTTTAAGAAGGCGGTTTTCACATCCATCTGCCAAATTTCATAGTCATGAAAAGCGGCAATCGCTAAGATTATCCGAATGGAACGCATCATAACTACGGGTGCAAAAATTTCTTCATAATGCAATCCTTGCACTTGAGTGAAACCTTTTGCCACTAGTCGTGCCTTATAGGTGTCTGGTTGTTCTTCTACAGAATGCTTTATCTTATAAAGCCATTTGCACTGAAGAGGTCGTACCTTATCAGGCAAATCAACCATATCCCATACGTCATTCTCATACATGGAGTACATCTCGGATTGCATGGCTTCAAGCCATAGCTTAGAGTCGGAACAGATCATGGAACCTTTATAGGTAGCGGGTTCGTTACTCTCTAGGAGTAAAATGTCATCTTTATCATTCTCCTCGACCATACCAATGTATCTGTCTGGAGGAATGGAGACTCTACCCGACCTCCTAGGTTCCTGAGGAATATTAACTGTAGCAGAAGTTGAAGGAACATCTTCCTCCATCGGTTGCTCGGTTGTTGGTTCTTGAATCTCCGACAGATCGAAGGTTCTATTACTTGACTTGTTCTCGAGAAACTCTTTCTCTAAAAACTTCGCACTAGCCGCAACAAAAACTCGATGTTCGGTAGGCGAATAGAATTAATGACCAAACATTCCTTTTGGATAACCAATAAAGTATGTCTTGACCGATCGCGGGCCGAGCTTATCCTCGTGTCTCCACTTGACATAAGCCTCGCAGCCCCAAACCCGAATAAAGGACAAGTTAGGGACCGTTCCCTTCCATATCTCATATGGAGTCTTTTCTACAGCTTTAGACGAACTTCGGTTAAGTATTAGAGCCGCTGACAAAAGAGCAAAACCCCATAATGAATCAGGTACTACCGTGTGACTCATCATGGATCGAACCATATCAAGTAATGTTCGATTTCTCCGTTCGGACACACCATTTAATTGAGGTGTTCAAGGTGGAGTTAACTCTAATACTATGCCACAGTCTTTAAGGTGTTGATCAAACTCATTTGAAAGATATTCGCCACCACGATCTGATCGAAGTGCTTTAACCTTTCTTCCCAGTTGGTTCTCAACCTTATTCTGGAATTCCTTGAACTTTTCAAAGGACTCGCTTTTATGCTTCATTAAGTAGACATATCCGTATCTACTCAAATCATCCGTGAAAGTGATAAAATATCTATAGCCGTCTCTTGCGTTGATTGACATAGGTCCACATACATCAGTATGTATGAGTCCTAATCGGTCATTAGCACGCATTCCAACACCTTTGAAGGAAATTCGAGTCATTTTGCCGATAAGACATGATTCACACGTGCCAAATGATTCGTAATCAAATGGGGAGATAGTCCCATTCTCAATGAGCTGCTTTACACGTTTTTCATTTATGTGTCCCATACGACAGTGCCATAGATAAGTTTGATCTTTGTCACCAACCTTTACTTTCTTATTATTCACGTGTAATATTTCTGTTGTTTGATCTAAGATATAAATGTCATTCATGGAAACTGCTTTGCCATAAATCATTTCATTCAAAGAGAAAATACAGCTATTGTCTTTTATTGAAAATGAAAAACCGTATTTATCAAGTACGGAAACAGATATAATGTTCTTAGATAAACTGGGTACATAGTAACAGTTATATAAATACAACTCAAATCCACTCGGGAGTTTGATTACGTATGTTCCCATTGAGACTGCAGCAACTTTTGCTCCATTCCCGACTCGCAGGTCCACATCACCCTTTGCGAGAGGTGTGATGTTTTTTAGGCCTTGCAAATGATTACACAGATGAGAACCACAACCAGTATCAAGTACCCAAGTTCCGAAACTTGCATGGTTAATCTCAATCATATGAATATAAGATGACATACCAACAGGAGTGACGCGGCCTGCTTTTATGTCCTTACGGTACACGGGACAGTTCCTCCTCCAATGCCCAATCTTGTGGCAATGGTGGCACTCAATGTCACTGTCCTTGCTCTTTGCCTTGCCTTGTGAGCTACTAGTCTCACCAGGCCCACTCTTACCCTTTCCTGACTTCTTAAACTTTGGCTTCCCTACATTTAGGTAGCCATGAGCCTTGCCCTTACCTTTGTTTTGTTGGAAATCATGAGAACATCTTGCTTCATGCTCCCACTCAATTTCAGATCCTTCTCGGTCTGTACGAGAAGTGAGTGTAGCTCATGAAGACTTTTCTTCATGTCATTCATGTAGTAATTTGCCCTGAAAAGGGCAAAACCATCATGAAGTGAATGAAGCACACGGTCAATGACTATGCTCTCACTGATTTTGCAATCAAATGCCTCCAGTTTCTTGACATTCTCAATCATATCAAGAATGTGTGGGCTAACCGTTTGGCCCTTCTGGAGTTTTGCCTCAAAGAAGCGACAGGTATGCTCATAAGTAACGATTCCCGGTGCTTTTGAGAACTCGTTAGTGACCGTGGTGAAAATCTTATTTGCACCTTGGGCAATGAAGCGTCTTTGCAAATTGGGTTCCATTGCAAAAATGAGTACGTTCTTTATCGCACCCGCTTCCATAACGAAGTCATTATAAGCATGTGACTCGTTAGCTCTCGCATTGGGGCCTGGGTTTGGCGGTATTGGCTCAGTCAAGTACTGGAGCTTGCCGTCAGCAACGGCTGCATTCCTTAATGCCGCCTCCCAGTCCGCAAAGTTTGACTCGTCATTCTTCAGTCGCGTGGACTGATTCATGTGATCCATAAAATTTTTAAGCCAGGACTCGCGTGCAAGTGTGGCACTTGGCATAGGGGGCATCATTATGGCCAGCCATTTGTTATATGCAGTATTTATCAATATAAACGAGTTCTACTCTGAAAAAGAAGAAAAAAAACCATAATAAGCATACTCATCGATTTGAATTTAAGTCTAGTGCAAAATTTGTTTTAATGCAAAGACTCGAGCATTTATACAATTGACCTCCCTCAAGAATTATATAAATGATCCCAAGACTCAATTATTTGTAAATTGATAAGCCAACCTCTTGGCTAATTCTACCTTTAGAATTCTTGGTCGATAAAATTTTATCTTTAGTCCATCATAATCACGAGAAACTCTTCGGATTATAATGTTGAGGTAAAATAAGTCAACACATACTACTTACCCAACGTAGAAGGGGTCATATGGAGAGTAAGGTCCTATATGCCTACCGAAGAAGAAGGGATTCATAGTAGTTTGGCCTATAAAGACTAGTCTCAATTTTAGGTTTAGAGGAAGATCCCATCAATTTTATTGTAATTCAATTTTAAGTGAACTAATATCTAGCATGCGAGAATGAATAAACTAAAATGATGGCTTAAATTCGAGTGACATCTTTATGTCCATGATAACTAACATTCAAACTATATGAGTCAATTTTCATGCATTTTAGTAGTAGGTGGTTTGGTTTAGGCGGAAAATGATGCACTAACTATCATGTGATTAAAAAGCAACAAGAACGGAAAAAAAAACATAAAAATATTACAAAGTCCTCGTGTGGCCTATCTTCCAAAATGAACAAAATACAACTTTGGAATCCAACCCATTTGGACCCGAGAAGCTTGTCTTGATGTTCCATCTTGGTACATGTAGCGGGAGTGAGCAATCCGATCTCCATCTTTAGTCTTCTCAAAATACATTTAATAAATTACAAAATATAAACCTATTTACATTCTAATTTAAAAACGTAATTTAATGAAAAATAAAATGGAGATTCGAGATCTCAAAATTACATCAAAGATCATGTTTCCATCATTACGAAAACATGATCAACTAAGGCCACACTAGGTAATACAAATTACAACCGATTGCAAAAATACGTAAATTAAACCATTCAACCATTTATTCAACAAGATAAAATGCATCAACTATAAATTAATCATTCAAGACATAATTATTTAATTATGAAGAGTAATTTATCCAAACCACCATTTAAAATGATCAAAATTATGTGACAATTCCTTAATTAATCACAATAACCCCAACCAAACATTATCCAATTTTAATTCATATTCTTTAACATGAATTAATACAATATTATTTTAAACCTCTTTAAAATAATTGGGTATCCAATTATTGTGAACTTCTTCACAACAATAAACGAAACATTATCATTATAATGAATAATAAATAAAAATCGACCAAAAATTAAAACAAAACAGTTTTTTTTTTCTTTAAAATATATAATTTAATTTGATGTTTCTAATATTTTTAAGATCGGTACATATTATCAACATCTAATCATTATTAAACATTGATACGAACTAGATGATTCAATTTAACAATTTAAAATGAATATGTAAATCAATGAATACCGAAAAATATATAGCAATGAACATTCAAATCGATTTCCATTTACATTTTAATTTAATCCTTATTAAATCAATACAACTACAAATTCATCATGTTATCGTCTTAACTATTTAAAACAACAATTATAATGAATCAAAATGGAAAAACAAGGCAAAAAAAAAAAAATTTCTCACGGCTGAACAGTGCCGTGAACAGTACCAATTTTTTTTTTTCCCCTGGCCGTGAACAGTACAAAAAAAAACAAAAAAAATCTAATCTTATATTTCACCAATTATGAAAAACGTATAAAATAATTTCGTAGCCCTTGGCTCTGATACCACTTGTAGGAAATATCGGTATATTTCGTCATTAATTTTACAGATTATAACGAAACTATAGTATATGAATTACGAGTCATAAATGAATTGCATAATATAAAATTATAGGAATTTAGAATTAACCTTTGGTCCTAGCAAATTTGGCCTATCAACAATATCGAAATCGATATTCTCCTAATTGTTGCACCCAAGATGCTCTGAGATATGCCTTTTCTTTTGCTAGAAAGAATACAAAAATTACTGATGATTTTTGTGTCAAGAATTGAATGAATGAATTATGTAGAGACGAAGAGTTTATATAGACCTCTCCTCCTCTCTCCTTTTACACGTCCAAATAGAAGTCTAGTAGAGGGATGAGTCTTCCCTCTTTTTCTTCTACTTGTATTAGGAATTGGAGTCAAGATAGGATTCTTCCTTCTTTTATTTATTTAACGTATAATATGTGAATGTAATATTATAATATATACGTCAATTATAAACATCGTATATTTATAATTTGCTAATTAAATATAACATTTTATATTTAATTACGAATTAACATTTAATTCGTTTAAGCTTACATTATTTAATCATATTAAATAATTACATTATATACATTAATTAGATATAACAGTTTATACAATTATCGCCCAATAACATTAATTCCGTTATGCAAGCTAGTTATTATTTATGTATTAAATAATCGATAAGTATATTACATGGACATCCCTCTTTATGATAACTATAACGAATAAACCATCTTTAGGTCCATCTAAGGCATCAAAGGATTATTATTTTCATACAACTCATATCTGTCAAAACCATCTTGTAGGTGTGACTTTTAGGGACATAGTGATCACCGCCATTAAAATGACACTAGAACAGTCAAACTTCTAGCAAGCCAACCGTTATCGATAAACGTTAATCAACTGATAAGAATACTAAGTATACCCTGTGAACCTGTAAGAGATTTATACACGGTATCACACTAACTGTGGAGGACAGTAGCTCCAACAGCTAGTGCGTGTCATTTACCGTGAGAGTTATATTGCTATATTTGTATGTTGGATGGTTGTTTATAAGATTGGATCATAGGTGAATATTGGTTGGATTCTTATATGAAATAGATGATTGTATTGGTTTGGTATGCGGGTCTCTACCTTATTAAGTATATGCCACTAACGGTGAGATGTAAGCCTTAGTGTGTATATAGTTGCCTAAGGGTGTCATTCCCGAGTCGGTTCATAACATGGTGCCTATCGTTTGGTATTTCACATGCTTATATCATATTATCTTGAAATGTATGTTTGTACTTCACATGATTCACTTGTATATAAGATTCTACATGTTTAATTGTTGTTTATATACTTGTGATATGGTTGGGAGAACCCGGAGTTACTCCCCACTGCCTGTGGCGTTCATGTTTCATGAATGTACAGGTATAGGTCGGTGCTTCTTGGGGTTGAGACTAGTGTGAGCTAGCGAGCGTCGTTTCACGATGATTACCTATTACCACTTAGACTCTTATACTTTCAGAGTGATTGTATATTTTGGGACCGTTGTCTCCCTTGTAGTGATTTGTCGACCTCATCGACACTACTACTTCATTTGTTTATGTTGGATTTCATCTTTTGATAATCTTTGCGAAACATGTCTTAAAATTTTTAAAAATTCTCTAATTTCCGCTGCATGTTATTTGTTTATCTTTATGCTTTCGCGAGGGTTGTCACACAAATGGTCTAACTTTTTCCTTGATCTCTGTGCCAAAAAAAAGGATAACAATTGAGGAGAACGGAGGGAGTATTATACAACTTGAGGTATAATCATATTTGTGCCACAGCCTTGATCCACCATTATCGTGGACTTTTTCTACTCTCATTATTCAACTCCATACACACACTTGTTATTGCACAATTTGCATTGTAAATATCCTAAGTTTTACATTATGAAAAAGTATAAAAGTTTTATATTTTTATTATATTTTAAAAGGTTAATCAAACGAGATCTTACATAACTATATTTTATTTTAAATATTACAAAGAATTATAAAAATTTTGTTCCTTCATGAATAATGTCAAAAAAAAATATTGTGTTTGAATTTGAATGGAGGGAATATTTGATGTATGAATAGAATAGTTAATGACATCAGAAACGTTTATCCTTGAACTTCCCATATTAATGAGAAAACATGATTACATGAGTATGTTAGCTTGATTTACTTAAAGCCACATGAAAAAGAATCTAAAACATACCCAATATAATATGTATCTCTTTTTTTTTCTTGTCAAAAAAAGAAAAGAAAAACATAACCGATCAACAATACACAAATGGAAATAAGGAGTGACATTCGGAAGATTAGAGAAAACAATAATACTCCTTCCAAGTTACTATATTGTTCCCTATTTTCTTTTTCATGCTAGTCGGGTTTTGTTCCCTCTTTTTCTTATTTGATAAATGTTGTGTGGTGAAAAATAAATTGTATATTTTTTTTTTTTGGTTCAAATGAGCGCACAATGTCGCGGGTGAGAATCGAACCCCCAACTTCATGGTTGGAGTAAGAGTGCTCTTACCACTTGAGCTACCTCTTGTATAGTCCAAATTCATTTTCTTAATTTTGCGTCAGAAAAGAAAAGGGAACAATATAGTGACTTGGATGGAGTATTTCATCGTAGAATTAACTAATTAAGTACAATGGTTAATCATCCAATGTTGACTCCCCTTACAATAATTCATTACGTATTTCAATTGCATGAGCATGAGTTATTTTCTTGGACCAACAACGAAATGCAAATGCACCCTTTAAAGTGTCATAAGGAGCGCCTCCATCAATTAATCATTTTTGTGATAAACCTACAAAATACGTCACCAAGATTGAGAATCAAATGAGACAACAATCTCAAATGCACATAATAAATAACATCCTTTGAAGAAAATATAAGCAAAAATAAAATATTTGATAAATTGTTATGTGAAAATCCTTGACCTCCACAACTATCTAATTGAATAGACTCAAATGATTTAGGTAACCCAACTACTCTCAAAATCCACTTTCAAACAGTATTTTAGAATAGTTTAGTAGCCTTTGAGTAATTTAGCGTGGTTGCTCTGTATTTTGGCCACTAGATTAATACAAATTCTCATATGTGACGGTGACGGGTATATCTGTCAGAAACTTGTCACAGATAAAAAATTATTGACATGGGTAAGAAAACACAAGTCCTTTGTAATTTCCTAAGCTTGTCTTATCTACACAAGTGAAAGGTACAAATCCGTTGAAAATTTATGACTGATATATCCGTCATAAGGGAGACTTACAGCTATATTAATATTGTAAAGTGATTGATTGCCTTCATTAATCATGTTCTCCTTTTCCCTTTATTAGATGGTCAAATTTTGTTGTTAAAATGGCTACAAGCCTACAATAGCTTGTTTTCAGCTAAAGACGGATTTATTCCGTGTTCAATGAGAATTCGCGTAAGCTAAGAGATTTGAAGGAAAACCGCCTCTCTTTTCTCACCTCCTCGGACTAAATGTATGCCACCTAAATGACCATTCCCAAATAGACGCATATTCCGACTTCCTTATATTGTCATTTAACGCTAGGTACACCATTTAAACGTTGAGATGCCAACAGTTCATGCATTATGCATCAGAGGTAGTATATCTGATTATGTAATTTCTGAGTTTTGTGTTAAAGAATTTGAGTTTTTACAATAAAGTTTTTGAGCATGTTTACATAAATATTAAGCTAAAAAAATACTACATTGCTCAAAAACTATACTTAAATTAAATTAATTTTGATGTTTTCCATCAAAAAATTATTATACAACTTGCAAATTTTATATACTCGGAAAAAAATATGTGTAAACTCAAAAAATAAAAAGATATGAGGTATTACATCCGATGTATAATCTTTTTTCCCATATGCCAATTTCAAGAATGTCAAGACTATTGGGAGCTGGGCTTCGTAGAAAGAAATATAAGGAAGGCTTCGTAGAAAGATATATAATGCTAAAAAATTATATTATTTATTAGGCGTTATAAAATACTTATAAAAAGAATTTTTTTAAATTTTTCCAAAAATGACTTATACTGCCATGTCCCAATTATTCTTTTGTCTTTGACTAAAATGCCCTCGCAAAAAATAAAAAAAGGCAACTAAGTAATAGGAAACAGAAGGAGTATTTTCATATTATTGAAATAAAAAGTCATTGAATATGGAACTTTTAATCATAAACAATGTTCTCTAAAGCTCATTTCTATAAGAGAAATTTAAGCCACTATGAAGATAACATAGTTAGTAACCAGAAAGAATGGAATCATGAAATTTTTTGAAGCAGATCACAAACTGATACTAGCCAAAGCAACAGAATGATTTTTCCTTCGTGCCATTGAAATCGTCCATAGAATGACGACCTCTCGGAGTATGATACTTGCATGTGTCGAGCGAATTGAAGACAACCTCATTTTCTCTACGTCGTGGCAAATATATTCTATTTCTCATCTCGCTCTTTTCCGTCTTAATTGAAAAGGACGATGCACGACTAACAAACAAGGCGTGCTCTCCTAGGGTATCTAATTTCATCCAACATTTGCCTACAATGTCGAACTTAAACACTTTGACCCAACTTCCATTTTCTCCGATAAAAACCGAAACAAGTTCCCCCTCAAGCTCAACGAAATAAGAGGCTTCAAATGAGGTTTTCTCATCAAATGGATAATCGTAAACTTCCCAACTTATTTCTTCGTCTTTAAATTTTAATTCCGCAATGGAGCCATCATTACCGGTAAAATAGAACGCATTTTTATTGTTGGACGGTGCTCACCATTTCTTCACAAGCAATAGTGTTGTGAGCTACATAGGTGTAGCAATTTCTTCATCTAGGCCTGCAAGTCTAGTAGCACATGTTCTTTGACAATGGTGCATGATTTCACACAAGCATTTGGGCACCATAAATACCCCTGCGTATTGTTTGCTTCAATGCACCATAACACACTATCTCATTTCTCTCTTATATCTCCTCTTTCTTATTCTCTCTTTCTATATTTCAGGTATAATTGTTTAACCCGTAGAGAGTATAATATTTGGGCTATTGTCTATCAGCCTTTGAGGAAATATTCTTTTACTCCCATTTTATTATAGTGGAATTATTTGGCTCTCTCGCCGGTGGTTTTTTATCTCTCTTTTAAGAGGGTTTTCCACCTAAAAATCCTGGTGTCATTTTTACCGTCTTTCTTTAGTTTCTCTTTTATCTTTAGCTGAATCTATTCGCTTCCGTCGCGCTCTATACACCTACAAATTGGTATCAGAGCCGCATTATATTCAGCTTGGATATTTCATCATGTCGACCAAATTCGACATCGAGAAATTTGATGGTAAAATTAGTTTTGCAATTTGGCGAGTCCAAATGCAAGCCGTTCTTGTCCAGAATGGTTTAAAGAAAGCCTTGGATGGTAAATCAAAGAAACCGCCCACTATGACGGATGATCAATGGGAAGAAATTAATGAGAAGGCGTTATCCGTGATCCAGCTCTGTCTACCACGAGAGGTGTTGCGGGAGGTCATTAAAGAGAAGTCCGCTGATTGAATATGGACTAAATTGGAGTCCCTCTACATGACCAAAAGCCTCGCAAATAAGCTCCGTCTTAAGGAGCGTCTCTTCACACTCCGTATGTCAGAAGGTATTCCCATACAAACTCATTTAAATGAGTTCAATTCTATTTTAGTAGATTTGGAGAACCTAGATGTTACTATTGAAGATGAGGATAAAGCCGTTTTACTTATTATCTCACTACCAACCTCATTTAAACACTTCAAAGAAATCATGTTATATGGAAACAATGATATTTTAATTTGTGAAGGCTTGGTTATTAGAGGGAGAAATTTTGAAAAAGGTAGTAGTAGTAACAATAGGTCCAGGTCAAAGTCTAGAGCTAAAAACTCTAAGTTTTGTCGTTATTGCAAGAAAAAAGGATATGAAGTCTTTGAATGCTATAAATTGAAAATAAGCAAGAAAGAGATGATAAGGGTATAGGTAAACAACCCGATCACCATGCTGAAGCAAGTGTCGTTGAGTCCGGGTCTGATGGGGAGCTATTAGTAGCTGCTGATATTGAACAAAGGTCTAGAAATGAGTGGATACTTGATTATGGTTGTACTATTCACATGTCACCTAATAAATATTGGTTTTCCACCTACAAACCTGTAGATGGTGGTCTTGTTTTGATGGTCAACGATGCTCAATGCAAAGTTGTTGGTGAAGGTACAGTTACAATTAAAACACATGATGGTGTTACTAGAATTTTAACTTGTGTCAGACACGTCCCTGATTTGAAACGGAATCTCATTTCGTTAGGCACTCTTGAATCACTTGGGTGTAAGTATTCAGCTGAAGGTGGAGTTTTAAAAGTGTCCAAAGGTGCTCTTGTATTGTTAAAGGCAAATCGATCTGGTAGCTTGTATGTGCTGCAGGGTTCAACTGTTTCAAGTTCCACAGCAAGTGTCTCATCCACTGACAGCACCAAATTGTGGCATATGAGATTGGGCCACATGAGTAAGAAGGGATTGCGCGTCCTCAACAAAAAAGGACTCATCGGAAGCCATTGTACCGGTATTGTCGATTTCTGCGAACATTGTGTTTTTGGTAAGCAGAAAATGGTAAGCTTCTCAAAGGGCGTTCATAGAACCAAAGGTACATTGGATTACATCCATTCTGATCTTTGGGGTCCCTCTCGAGTTCCTTCAAAAGGAGGATGTTTTTATATGTTGACCATTATTGATGATTTCTCAAGAAAGCTCTGGGTTTATTTCCTTAAAAGCAAAACTGAAGTTTTTTTTACTTTCAAGGAGTGGAAAGTCTTGATTGAGAACCAGACTGATAAGAAGATTAACAGATTGAGAACTAACAATGTTCTTGAATTCTGTTCAAATGAATTAAATCGATTCTGCAAAAAGGAAGGTATTGCCAGACATCACACCATTCCAGGTACTCCTCAGCAAAATGGAGTCGCATAACGTATGAACATGACTATTTTGGAGAGAGTTCGATGCATGCTCTCTCATTCTGGCATGGGAAAAGAGTTTTGGGCTGAAGCGGCTAGCACTGCGTGCTATTTGATCAACCGCTCCCCAAACAGATCGCTAGACGGCGATATTCCAGAAGAAGTTTGGTCAGGTAAACCTGTTGATTATTCAAATCTTAGAATATTTGGTTGTCCTGTATATTCTCATGTAAACGAGGGCAAATTGGTTCCTCGTGCTAAAAAATGCATTTTCTTAGGTTATGGCTTAGGGGTTAAAGGGTACCGTTTATATGACCCTGAGTCTCGAAAAACATTTCATAGTAGAAATGTTACCTTTCATGAGAGTGCTTTGTTATCTTCTGGAAGAGATATTGTTGCTTCCCCTACTGGTTACAGATGATACAGAGAGTACCGTAGAGAAGGTGGAGTTTGAGGTCGCAGCCAAGAATACTCCGGAGGAAGATGTCCCAACTTCCAACCCTCCACCAAATTCCAATGATGAAACCGTTACCACCGACCAAAGAAGTCCACAACAACAACAGCAACATCAACCTCTACGACGAGGTTTACCACAGACGTGGTCTATGGCTCAAAATCTTCCTGAACAGAGACCAAGAAAATTGACTCAAAGATACATTGGCCAAAGTGCTAATATTGCTTATGCTTTGGCCGCTGTACAAGAAATTGATGATTGTGATGAGCCCAAAAGTTATTTTGAGGCTACCTCCAATGGAGATTCAGCACAATGGGTTGCAGCTATGCAAGAAGAGATCGAGAGTCTTCATAAGAATGAAACTTGGGATCTGGTGCAGTTACCAGATGGTAAGAGAGCTATCAGTTGCAAGTGGATCTTTAAGAGAAAGGAAGGCATTCCAGGTGTTGAGAATGCAAGGTACAAAGCAAGGTTTGTCGTCAGAGGGTTTGATCAACCGGAAGGCATTGATTTCAATGAGGTATTTTCTCCTGTTGTTCGTCATACCTCAATTCGTATATTACTTGCTCTAGTTGCTTTGCACGATTTAGAGTTGGAGCAGTTAGATGTCAAAACTGCTTTTCTTCATGGTAATCTTGAAGAGGAAATCTACATCCATCAACCCGAGGGTTTTTTTGTCCCTGGTAAAGAGGACTATGTTTGCCGTTTGAAAAAGTCTCTTTATGGTCTTAAGTAATCTCCAAGACAGTGGTACAAAAGGTTTGATTCCTTCATGGTTGGGCATGGCTACTCGAGAAGTAGTTATGATAATTGTGTTTATTTTCAGAAGACGTCAGATGGGTCTTTCATGTACTTGTTACTTTCTGTCGACGACATGTTGATTGTGGCACGAGATAAATCTCTTATGAACAAGTTAAAGGCTCAGTTGAACAGTGAGTTTGATATGAAGGACTTAGGTCCTGCCAAGAAAATCTTGGAATGGAGATTAGTAGGGATCGTCAGGCAGCGAAACTTGTTCTGTCACAAAAGAAATACATCCTGAAGATGATGGGCAGGTTTAATATGCAAGATTGTAAACCTGTTACTACTCCACTTGCTGCTCATTTTAAATTGTCATCTGAACAGTGTCCGCAAACAGAAGAAGGTAAAAGGCGCATGTCACATGTTCCTTATTCAAATGCCGTTGGAAGTTTAATGTATGTCATGGTGTGCACTCGGACAGATTTGGCTTATGCTGTTAGTGTTGTTAGCATATTTATGCACAATCCAGGCAAAGAACATTGGGAACCATTAAATGGATTCTTCGTTATCTGAAGGGTTCTTCTGATATTGGTTTGGTATTTGATCGACAGAGAGCTGATCCCGGAGGCATAGTTGGTTATGTTGATGCCGACTATGGTGGTGATTTAGATCGGAGAAGATCACTTTCCACTTATACCTTTACACTTTGTGGCTCTGCTATCAGTTGATATTCTTCATTACAAGCCATTGCGGCATTGTCAACTACTGAAGCAGAATACATTGTCGCCACTGAAGGGGTGAAAGAAGCTATATGGCTTCGAGGCTTGGTAAGTGAACTTGGGTTACAACAAGACATTTTTGTTGTGTTTTGTGATAGCCAAAGTGCTGTCCACTTAACCAAGAATAGCAAACATCACTCGAAGACCAAGCACATTGATATAAGACACCACTTTATCCGAGATATTATTGCTGCAGGAAATCTTACTATCGAGAAGGTTCATACAACTTAGCTGGTGTCATCCACACCTAACAAGGTGTTCATGGCGAAGAGAGCGTTTTTCATTCGAAATGGCGATCAAGGTGGAGATTTGTTGGACGGTGCTCACCATTTATTCACAAGCAATAGTGTTGTGAGCTACATAGGTGTAGCAATTTCTTCATCTAGGCCTGCAAGTCTAGTAGCACATGTTCTTTGACAATGGTGCATGATTTCACACAAGCATTTGGGCACTATAAATACCCTGCGTATTGTTTGCTTCAATGCACCATAACACACTATCTCCTTTGTCTCTTATATCTCCTCTTTCTTGTTCTCTATTTCTATATTTCAGGTATAATGTTTAACCCGTAGAGAGTATAATATTTTGGTTATTGTCTGTCAGCCTTTGAGGAAATATTCTTGTACTCCCATTTTATTATAGTGGAATTATTTGGCTCTCTCGCCGGTGGTTTTTTTACCTTTCTTTTAAGAGGGTTTTCCACCTAAAAATCCCGGTGTCATTTTTACCGTCTTTCTTTAATTTCTCTTTTATCTTTAGCTGAATCTATTCGCTTCCGTCGCGCTCTATACCCCTACATTTATGATATTTGGGACTGAATCTATAATTATAAATTAAAATTCATACCCCCGTCAACAAAGTCAACAAAATCCGATTCATAAGACTCCCACTCTCCAGTTGCAGCATCAAAATAGATGATTACAATGTCATATTTTTCGCAAATTCCAATGGTCAAACAATTAGGAGGGTACTTAACGGACTTGTTTTTGCAAGGATTCAAGTACTCGAGGTCCACTCCGGAACTTAACAGCAACCATCCATCCTAGCTTAGACCCGTGCAAAATATAGCACGGATATACATATTTTAGTGTAAACAAATGCTAAAAATTTATAGTTATAAAACAATGGAGTAGCCATATTATTAATATGTAGAGATTAGTCACACAATCGTACAGGTGGAGCCGGGGTATGTTCTTTATTCATAATCGGAGTAATTTCTCAATCTGTTCATCATATATTTATGTCTTTATTCATAATCCATCCTTCATTATCAATTATTTTTTGTCATATTTCAATGTATATTTGAGAACCAATCGTTCCCGAAGACTCTTATACGACAACTCAAGTATCATCTTCTATATCCGGTAGATGTAATAGTTAAAGTAAAGAGTTAAGTAATCGCCTCAAAATCATACCTAAACTGCGTAATACTCCGTATAACCGATGCCAATAATTGATATTCCGTATAATTTATGTGAAGTCTCATAGTCAACATCAAATAGTGGCTGCTATTTTCCAATGTATAGAATTAGAGTTGTGGCTGTTAATCCTCTCAACGTCTTCATAAGTCTCAAGACTAATCACTAATGGAGCAATGAGAAACAATTGACGGAGTAAAATCTCTTTAAAAATCACCAAGTTACGATACTCCTAAATCCATGAAGAGACCGGTTTTGAAAATAAGCGTGTATAATGCCATGGGTTTTCAGCAAGTCTCATTTGTAACGGTCAAGCCCCCTCACAAAAAGGTTGTTCAAGAATTGGGACATGTGAGTATAAGTCATTTGCGAGGGCATTTTAATCAAAGGCAAAAAAATAATACAACACAAAGAGGTTGTTCAAGAATTACCCGAGATGAAAATTGCGTCAAGAACTGAATCGAAGGGCTGCTACTTCACATGAAAAAGAAGCACATCCTAGAGAATCATTTTGATTTATTCCGTCATAATTTATACCAAAGAAAAAAAATAATAAGCCTTTGGTTTCATAGACACTTTACCGAGTCAAGCACAATAGATACTCGTATTAGATAGCATAACGAACCATGTGAAAACATAAAATTTGACTTCTACGAAACAGACTGACAAATCAGAAAAGAGAAAAATGCACACAAATTCCTAAAACACACTCTTCATTCTCAGCCCAAATTTCCTCACAATCTCTTGTATAAGCTGGTAAAAAGCGAATCACACATAAAAGACGATACAAGTTAATCAATTAGACAATCCAACAACGCAATGATGCATGCTTTGACAAGGTATAATTAGCCATAAATATTGAGGAACAATATCTTCCAGGACACTCAGGTTTCAACATGAAAACTATAGGTACTTGACATGGAATGTGATGTGAATGCCTGATGAACGATCCATTTGCTTGGGGATAACATTGCCGATCGTCTCCAAATACACTTTTAAAAGAGTTTATATGAATGAATCTTGGGTGTATTCAGTCGTAACTGGCATTCAGGAACTTCAGTAGTTCATTTCGCTTGTTCTCTGCAAACTTGTCCTCTTTTGACTTCTCAAGCTTCATTTTAATCTACAGGCACAAAGCAAAATCACTTTAAATAATTCAATAAGGCGCCTTCATCAAACCTTATTTTTAATTATTTTACCTTTTTACCAGAAACCACACTTCTACGGACACCATCGTCTTCTTTGTCTCTACCTAGGAACTGAAATGAAAAGCATATTAAAAAGAGAAGCTGAAAATAACATATACAGCTGCAATTATTTGAGGATAAACCTAGCAAATGGGTCGTCGCAGTCGGGTCATTGTGGGATTGTCCGTTGACCGTTGGGATGATTTTGTTTACGGGCCAATTTAGATTAGTGGTCGTGGTTGGATCATGTGATCAATCAGCTATATTTATGGTCAGGACAATTAAGGAATTAGGTTTTTGTGTCATATTAGTCATTAAGGTAGAATTATCTTGAGTCGACCAATTTGGATCACGTCTACTTTGGGACTTTCATTTAACACTTGGGTAAGGTGAATTTGGACCAGATTAGATTTGCGAGGTCTACTTTGGGGTGGTGAGTGTGCGTGAGTGAGTGTGCGTGAGTGAGTGTGCGTGTGTGTGCGAGCATGCGTGGTTGGGGGGGGGGGGGGGGGAATCAAATCAATACCTTTGACAGCTGCACAGGACCGCTGCTTTGTCGTCCATCTTGATCTTTCTGAATATGGCTCACAGTGCCAGGACAAAAGCCGAACCAAAAACAACATTCAGACAAGCCAACAAAGTCCCAGTCCACAGATCAGAGAACCCAGCTCCAAATTTTAAGAGCCAAACCAAGAAAAGAGTCAGAAATTACTAGGACATCTTGGCAAACACCAGTGGACAAGAAATGTCAAGCATAAAAGCATTTAATTAACCACAGTTGTTTTACTGAAGAGTTGGCTTTAGAATGGATGAAGGCTTAACATGAGCAAGTTTGCTTTCGAGACAGTCTCTACTAAGGCTCGAAAAACGGAGCATTCCAAAAACAGTTAATGGACTATTGAGGTTTTAGACAAGTATTAACCTACCTCTTTTTTGTGCTTGTGACGTTTGGGCCGATGTCGCTTCTCCTTATCTTTTCCCTTGCTCTGACAAAACACCAGAAGGTAACATAACTAACAAAATAACCAAATAGAAATGGAAATTATTGCATGAGCAAGTTTTGGTGATACCTTCTTTTGCTTAAGATCAGACTTACGTCTCCTTGAATGACTAGATGTTTCATGCTCGCTGTCTGAAGAGCTGTCATAGGACATTGCAAGGAAAATCACTAATGTTAATACACCGGAAAACCAAGATGACTTCACCCAACAAGAAAGTTGCAACATCACATATTTCATAAAATCTGAGTTCACCTATGTAAGATTTCAGGTAAATGTCCTTTAAACATCAAGCTACGGGATCGCTTGGCCAAGGGGTAATTGTTATATGTGAGTAAACTTTGATGCAATATCTTCAACAGACCAAAAAAAATGAGCTTACAGGTGTGTTTCGATAGCAACAATGGAGGCAAAGGGAGGGAAGGGAAGAGGGAGAATGTAGGAGGTCATTTTCCCTCCAAATCTTTCTTTTGTTGGAGGGGAAATAATTTGGCTTGGAAGAGATCCAATTTCCCTTCCCTCCAAATCTTTCCACCTCCCATTTTCTAACCAAATAAACGAATTCTCATCCCTCCAAATGCCTCCCCTCCCCTCCTTTTCCCTCCAAATTCCCCAATCCAAACACACCCTAAATACACAAGCAAAACAAGAAAGACCAATTAAGGGATCTTTTGGGCCAAGGGTAATTGTTATGGGCATGATGGGATGAAATGCAAAGAAAAGTAGGAGATAGTGGTTGGGTGAATAGAGAAAGAGACGTAGATATGTTAGTAACAATTCCCTTACTAAGGTAATAATAGTTACCCACTCACCCTACTTACCCACCTCCCAAGCATCGCAACATATTGGAATAATAATTCCTCCACCATCCTTTCATCCTCTTTTCACCATTCCTTTATGTTGAGCTCCATTACAAAAGTAACAATTACAACATGGCTCGCTTGGGATAGGGGTAATTACTAAAGGAGTAATATAGCCAGAGAGGCTGAGACAAGAAATTAGAGGAGATTGGTGGTAAATAGTGGTCGTAGAGGGTGGAAAGACGAGGTGAAGAAGGAAACATTATGGGGGCAATACATTACTTACGGTGTAGGTCATAGGCGATATTGCTATAAACTATCCCCTCTTTAATAGAGAAACTATAACACTCTCTTCATCATTTCTAGCTTCCACCACAACCACTTTCCGTCATTTCCAGTTCCTTTAAACTCTATCCCAAGCAAGCCCAAAGGAGTAATGGTCTACTACAACATGGTAATATCTAATAACCAATACATGAGATTATAGGATAACAGCTAATTGATCAAAAGGACGAGGATCATTAACGATTTCCTTTCTCAACCACCTCACCACAATATATTCTCTCTAACCACATCCACCTTTTTACGAATTTTCTTCTACTTAGCTCACTATGCTGATGCTCTCACTCCCCTATCTCAAAAAATTTATAGGCGAGTTTCACCTAAAAATTGAGGCCTCATGCAATTTGCTGCTTTCAGCCATTCACAAATAACTCACCGAAACCAGACATCATACTACAGTGCAACACCACAAGCTCAAGTTCGCATCAAGGCGGCAGCTAGTAATCCAGAGTTTAGTTATGTCTTATCATAAAATAGCTAAAGTCACAACCCCACCGAACAACATTCCAAAAATCATTTTCAAACCACCTCCCACACCTCCACTACTAAGCCAAGAGTCATAGACATTTGTACGTTAACATCCTAATGTAAAATCAATAATACATCTACACACTTATTCCTATCTCAACTTTCAGAGACCACCTTCTTCAACACTACTTTGGATCTTCTTATAACAGATACATCCCGAAAACACTCAAAATTACTCAGGGTAATATGAAACCACAAACAATTGCCATGACAGCAACATCACTACATCCGTATATAATTCGATTTGCGAAAATAAACTCCCTGACAAAATACTTACACACCATTTTCACAAATTCCATTACCATGACAGCAACATCACTACATCAGACATCAACAATCACTTACAACGGCGTTCACAGTCTTATTCGATAATAATACTTCGTAGTAATATACACAAAAGCTGATCTTGAGGGATAATAAAGTATCGATCAATTAATAATCCACCCCCAAAATCATAAACCCTAATACAATGAAGATGTAAAATTTGGTTCGATAATACAATATCGATCAATTAATAATCCACCCCCAAAATCATAAACCCTAATTACAATAAAGATGTCAATAATACAATATCGATCAATTAATAATCCACCCCCAAAATCATAAACTCTAATACAATAAAGATGTAAACTTTGGTTCGATAATACAATATCGATCGATTAATAATCCACCCCCAAAATCATAAACCCTAATACAATAAAGATATAAACTTTGGTTCGATAATACAGTATCGATCAATTAATGAATTAAATCAAACAAATCAAGAGAAAAATTCGATCCTCAAAATCATAAACCCTAATACAAGAAAAAAGGGAAAGAAGGGGAAACCTGGAAGAGAGGGACGAATAAGAAGAAGAGGGAGAACGGCGTCGTTTCGATTTGGAATGGGAATCGGATTTCCTGATCTTGAGGGATTCATTGTGGCGGTTACGGCGGCGATGGCGGTGGCGGCGTCGTCTGTTTTCTGCTGATGTGGTTGATGACGTGTCAGATGATGATGATGTCGTCGATGTTGAGGCGGCCATGGACGTTGACGATGCTTTTCGGGTTTACTGCGAGATTTCGTTGATATGGGAATATGGGAATATGGGCTCAAATACGCTGTCGTTGCTGGGACAGTTGAGAGTTTTAAATAATATAATAACTAGTTTTAAACCCGTGCAAATTGCACGGGATTGCTATTTTAAAATTTGTTATTATTAAAACACGTAAAAAATATAGTGTTTTAAGCTTTACTCATAATTAAGATTTTAAATTTCTATTGTAATTTCGTTATTAATCAACAAATTTGTACATAGCAAACATGTAATAGAACTTTTAAATATAACTCGTGCAATTGTTTTGTACTTATTATTTCAAATGTAACCGTACATTTATATGAATGATTATGTAGAAAATATATTTATCAAACAATACAAAGTTTAAAAGAATAGGTTCACATGTCATGAAATTTCCTTAAGCATGTACACCATTGTATACCTATGATAAAATTGGTATACATTTTGTCACCCGTACAATCCGAACATAGGTCGATATACATTACCATGATAATAATTATAATTGTGACACCCTCAAATTTGCGGAAAGAAAAAAAATTTATTTAAATACATAAAAGATAATAAAACATACGAAGGTGTCATAAAATAAAAAGGTCATTACAAAACGAAATAATATTATACAAAAGAAATATACAAGACGGGAGACATATCTCCCGTATAAATACGGAAATAAAAGAGTGTATAATAATATACAATCTATGAACCGAATATAGGTCCAAGGTAAATACTTCGCTCGCTAGCTCGTCAATGTACCCCAAATATGCATTCACCACCTGTTCGACCGCATTAAATATAAACACGGAAGCCACAGTCAGTGGGGAGTAACTCCGAGTCCTCCCAGCCACGAAATGTCGAGTTTAATGAAACATGAATAACATAAAAGCAATGTATATGGAAAATACAAAACTTAACATATATGATATGCTTTTCATGTTATGAAACAGATAACTAACAAATAACCTAGCATGTGAAAGCTATCATGTGAAACCGATAATAAACTATAACTCGAGGTAGGAAAGCTGGTATGCTAGCTCAGAGGTTCCTCTCAGAAACATGGCCGTGATACACTCAAACCCTAATCAACACGTAATCATGTGAATCAGTTAACAATCGGTAATCCAAACTCTATCAATCTTAGCCGGCTTGCATCTCACCTTCTAAAACTCATAGAATCATACAAACATGAAAGGCAAATACTTCTACAAACAGGCATAAGTTCTTAGAACCGTCAATAGTCGACTTCGGTAACTCGAGGCTATACCACAAGGTAGGAAAACATCCTAGTCCTAGACTGATCAGACCTAGCGACAACAGCTATTCCATTCCCCGTCTCATGACATAACCGTACACGAGAAACTCTACTAGGCGACCCCCTAAGCAGAGAGGGCTAGTACTTAAGCTGGCTCCATTCCCAAAACGGATTAGGCAGCCATGCCCCGACTTGGATATAAACCCACCAAGCCGAGATACAAAAGCTATCAAGCAGTGAACTCCATATGCTCGTTAAAGATAGTACGGCCTATCAATGTCATGGTCCAAGCTACTCATTTAGAATTAGAATGGTCAAGACGCCATATACTCATAATTCTCTATGGGTACTTAGTCAACATGACACCAACCATATAATCAAACAGTCACGGAAAAATATCCTATCATGTGACTAATTACATATAAATCATATTCAAATAACATATCGCCTCATATCTACTAAGGCTAATTCATTCATTCATTAAATAAAACCCTTACCTGAAGGACAAATCCCTGACCCAAGTCCCGCGACGGGTTCATCAGTCAAAACGGGGCTGACTAGATCTTAGGTTGACCAAACCCGTTTGGCCAAACCGGCTAGAAACAGAGTCTTAGCCATCGAGGCTTGAACATAAGAACATCATATTCATTTCATGTTATTTCATTCTATTTCTAACAGGTGAATTATTAAAATCATACGAAAACCCGCTTGACTTAAAGGATCTCAAAATAAACTATAATCTCGTATTATAATTTCTAACATGTGAGAAATAATAATATATTGAAAACCTTTTAATTAAATAATTTATCTATTAAAATTTCCCACTCGCTAAATATTACAAAACACGATAAAATAACAATACTCAAAAACCGTCACAAGTCCAAGGGGACCCACGGTTCATATTGGACCAATTTTGGTCATCTTTTCTAAAAACCGTTTCTTAATATTTCCCGCATGCTTAACATATTTAAAACCCATCAAAACAACAACAAAACAATCAAGTATCGACACAAACCACAAGTACCAAACACGGACCAACCAGACCGGGCTGGACCGGGTCTGAACCGGCCTGAACCGGCCTGGTTTGGCCCGGTTTTCCAGCCACCAAAACAGCCACCAAAACAGCCACCAAAACAGCCACCACCGGCCACCACCAACATCCATTCTAAATTATTTCTAACATGTTTTTAATTATCAAACAATCATTTTAACAACCATCCATACCAAAAATCATGATTATAAACAAATCATTCAAATATGTCAAGAACCAAAACATGTCATAAAAATTCCATACAACATACACATCATTACTACTTATCATGCTATTACCAACAATCATAAATAACAATAATATGAACAAAACAAAAGGTATGTAACATTAATTCGTCGAGTAACTCGGAATCGTTACCGTAGCTAGTAAAATCAATTAGCACCAAAATAAGAAGTAAAGAAAAACCCGTCTACTAATCTTCTCCTAATATATACGAGTCACCAAACTCGTCTTCAAAATCTCCCCCTATAAGAAATGACAAGAATAATATTAGTAGAATTAAAACTTGATTTTCCATAATTAAAGTGTTGAAAACGATTTTGTCGGAATTGAAAATAAACCGTACTTGAAGATGGAGAGCGAAGAGGAGATTCTAGAAATATAAGTTAGGACGGATTTGAATAAGAAATGAAGGGTTTATGATGATTTTGCTCAAGAACGACGAAGAACGATGAAGAACGACGAAGAACGATTAAAGAAAGTGTTAATTAGATCTTAATTTGATTTATTGTAAAATGAAAAGGTAGTTAGTGAGTAAGTGTGGTGAGTGAGCCGTGTACATATAGAGAAAATATGGAGTCGGGTTTTGAAATTGTTGTTACGGAATTGACTCGGGTTTAATAATTATATTACGGTAATTGATTAGATAAATTAGATATTAAGTTAATTAAACCAAATATCTAGATATTATGTTATGGTAATCAAAAGAAAGAAAAATATCAAGCTCTAAGAGAGGAAGAAGAGTCGTGTGGTTTGGTGATAATCGGGTCTGTTTTGTAAACGATTTGCGTAATTTAAGTTAACGGATCGATAAAGTTATAAATATCTTAGATATTATTATTAGTTTAATCATATTAATTTAAAAGATCTAATTGTGAGTGGAAAAAGATGACATGGGGCGTGTGACTCATGCCAAAGTCGAGTTTCGGGTTTGTTGCGGGATTTTAGATGACTCGGGAATAGTTAAATGACGTTCGGGTTAAAACCGTAAAAGTTATTCTTTAATTCCAAATAAATTCAAAATAATTATATTAAATTTTCATAAATCCAAATAAATCTTAATAAAAATAAATTAAAAATATTATTTTTTTAAATAAAATTTCGGTCTTCAAATTACAAGGCGAGTCGGAAAAAGTCAACGAAAGTCAAAGTTGACTTAAAAACGGGATTCTCATGGAATCTCTCAAAAATTCCAAATACGAACTCGGAATTTCAAAATTCAACTGGAAACAATAAATTCCACTTTAAAACTTAAACAGGCTGAAAAGTATTCGTAAAATATTTTCACTAGAAAAATAGGGTACTTTTCGGGTTGTTACAGGAATTGTATGCTTCTGCTAATTGTGCGATTCTGGCTTAGTTCGAGTAGCGACTAACTTTAATTAATCTCTGCGAATTGGGGTTAGTTTAGGTTAGGAGTAATATTTGGTCAATTAATCAAGTAGGTAGTGACGACACTTAAATGATTAATTGGATTAATGATGTTTTCTTAGCTCAATCATGCTTCTAATCCGGTCTATAGTAGGGTGTGACAAACTTACATCGGTTGGTTAGTTTAGAATCGGTCTAGGCTTAGTTCAGGTCGGTTGTAATTAAGAGAAGATAGGGAGTTCTTATTATCTTGAGTTCCGCAATTAATTTTTAAATATATGAAAGAGTTGAGGTAAACAAATATTGGTTGCCAAGCTAAAATTACCATGAGAATATGTGCTTAATCGGGTATTCAACTTCACTTTTAGACATTAGTATTTAGTTACGTTAGTTCGTTAAAATCACTTATGAAACCCCCCTTATCGTAAATATGTTAATAGCCGTAAATAATAGTATATATGTAAGTTAGTTAATAAATATTACTGAGTAGTTATTTAGTTTTTCCAGTCTCTCCGTGGGATCGACCCTACTTATCCTTTACTATGTTTATATTTTTGAGGTTAAGATAGGTAAATAAATTGTTACTTTGTATGCTGTTAAGTGCTTATTTTACGTATATTTAGTAGCTTATTTAAGCTTATTTTGACTCCCCTTGATATGATTTTAGGCTAGCTTTGCATGGTTTCGTCATGTTTCGATATATACTACGCTTTGGTATGTTTCGTGTTTGTTTCAGGTCAAAACAAACCATCCTTGGAAAGGTATCAAAGATAGGAGTGATGAGAAACGAGTTCTCCGACATTGGAATGAAGAACAAAGGCTTAGATCCCATGAGCATAGATATTGAAGTATTTTATGAGGAAGAAAAGAAAAGAAGAATTCCCCCGGGCGGGGTGAAATGAGCCCCGGGCGAGGAAACTGACCCTTGAAGCCGTAATTGGGCAGAAGTACTCCCCCGGGCGGGGAAGTTTTGTACCCGGGCGGGGGGGACTGCGAAAACCCATATTCGAGATTTGGAAACTCCAATTTAGCTTAATTTCCAAGTTCTAATAAAAGACCTATTATTAAGAAACCCTTAATACTTAGTTTTACATACATTGTTTTTATCTTATGCTTAGATTATCATTAGCCCTAATTACAAGAACCCTCTAGATTAAGATTTAATTACTTCGCTCTTTGGATTATTGCAATTATATTTCGTTCTATTCAACATTCAGGTTCTTTAATTACAAGTATTCTTTCATCTATTCTTTTAATTATGTCTTATATTGTTTTAATTATGAATTGTTTGTCTTCTTTTATTATGAGTGAGTGATTTCCCATCTAGGGTTCGTAGGATCGTTGTAGGGATGACAAGCATGAATTGAATTGTTAATTTTGATTACCTAATTGGTATCTCGGATTTAGATAAAGATTTATACTGAATTGGGTTGTTGTTTTTGATTGAATGAATCTAGGAGCAAGTTAATTGTTCAATGGGAATTGAGAATTGTTTTGTGACGAGATTTATCCGCCAAGTTCATCATCTAATAATAGGTTAAAGCTAAATTAATTTGTGGAAGCAAGACGGTTTAGTTTAGAATATTAATCTTATCTTTGATTACTAGTTATTCATGGAAGTGTCTAATTGATAATTAGGACTCAACTATCAACTTAATGCCTCTACTTGGTTTAATTTGCTTATGGAAGTAGGTAGGTTGATCAATATTAGGGAGTTTAATTAGCTCGGAAGAGTTGTTAATAGCAAATTAGGTAGTGTCTAATCCGAGTAGTGATTTGTTAATTATTCATCCTTAGCAGAGCTTGTCGACCTATAACGAGACTGCGGACCTTAGACCTTTTAGTTATTGATTAAAATCGTTGTTATTTGCTTATAAATTTAGTCTAGTTAATTCTCTATTATTGATTCCTCGTAGCTAAAGTATAATCTAATTCGACTAGTACTTAACTTTACTTCCCTGAGATCGACTCGTAAGCATCTACAATTGACCCGTACGCTTGCGGTATTTTTAACTGAACAAGTTTTTGGCGCCGTTGCCGGGGAAGTAACGGTTAATATTAGTTAATTTTAGATTAGTTTAGACTACGTTCTTTTCCCCCTTTCAAATGTTATTTTATCTTGGTTTTCCACAATATGAAGATGAGAAATTTTGGGCTTACCTTGATAGACTCAAACAGTTCCTTGACTCATTGGACGGTCACGGCTTTAGCGATGAAGAGTTACGTCTAACAATTCAGAATGGTATAAATAGTCATTTTAGATCTTTGTTTAACTCTTTATGTGGTGGATATCTTTCTTCTAAATCAACTAATGAAGCTTATGACCTTTTTGACTGGTTAGAACGTGAAAGTCGTAACCCCGAATTCTCGTTTTTAAAGGCTTGTCAGATAAACGATAATGTGAAAACCAATGATGATTTTGAGGCCTTTGATAATAATGTTGAGGGTGATAAATGTATGGGTGAAATTGTTGACATATCAACCAAGGAGATTATTGATGAAATTATTTTACAAGAGGATGAGGTTGGTTATTTCTCAGCCAAGGGAGATGATATATACAACCTCAATCCTACCGCTTATTCATCTATCCCTTCTAAAACTCTTGATTTAGATCCGTCATTTGCCCTTTTTTATCCTCCTCCATGCTTAAGTTCATTATATCTTTCCCATTCCTATGATTGTTTGGATGAGTACCTTGACGATACATCTTTGTATTTCCTTTCCGGACATTTAGGGACCTATAAAGGTAGACCGCCACATATCTGAATCGGTAAGTGATTATTTTGATGTGATGTTTCATAATATCAAAGATAATGAACGGTGTTTTGGGTCATATGAAATTAACTTTATAGAGCAACCAATGATTAAGGAATGGATTAACATATTCATGTTTGATGAGAGTTCTTCAAGGGAGTATGATAAGTTACAACGTTTTTTTATCCATGACGATACTTGTCTATAATTTGAAACGTTGTTACTTACATTGTCATGAAGAGTGCTCGCAGGTTTATGATCGACTCTTGCGATCATTAAATGCTTCTTCCATTGAAGATGATCCAAGCTGAGAATATTGAAAAAACGTCAAGCTAATGACGTTAAAGAAGCGCTTCTTGGGAGGCAACCCAAGTTAGGTATGTATTTATTTTCATTTTTTTAAATAATAATGAAGAATCTGTTTAGCTCGTCCGGGCGCGGTTGACCATGTTGTCGGTCAAACCCCATCCCCCCTTCTTTTGTTTATTGTCCCATGTTTTGAATTTCTTATGCATTGAGGACAATGCGTTGTTTAGGCTTGGGGGAGGATACACTTCATTATATATGTGTTGTAGTTATCTAGTTAATAGTTCATTCATCGCATTGCATTTCTTTTTTTTCTTTTTTAAAAAAAAAACCAAAAAAAACCAAAAAATCTTAAAAATCCAAAAAAATTGACATCTTATTTCTAGTGGATTTGGCTTATGCTTAAACATTTATTATGTCTCATTCCATTTTGCTAACCTTTGAAGCTTGCTAATTGCATGTTTTAGGCCTTAGTTGTCTTTCTAAGACAACTCGAAAATACTGCTAGATGAGTCTTGACACCGTGACACCTCACGGGGCGCGATATCCTTGACCACACCATGTATTAGGCATAACTACTTAAATTGAGAGGATGTAGAGCCTCCAAGACCGGCGTACCTGTATCCGGTCTCATTGTTAGGATTTGTGAGTAGTTTCCCTCCAGGATGCGCTTTACTTGAGTGTGGTGTATCCCCCCGTTCTCCTTGTGCATTCGATCATCTTGCGTTATGAGGCATGTTTCTTTTGTTATAATTTGAACTCCACATGGCCAAATAGACTTGTTTTTATTACCCTTTGAATTAATCCGCTGCTTGTAGCCCGTCTGAGCCTTTCTAGCCTGATTTTCTTTGGTTAACCCACATTATATAGCTACATTCCAAAACCTCCGACCATAGCCGGGTTAGTCGTGTGTAGTACTTTTGTGGTTATTTTGCTACTGAAGGTGGGTAAGGGTGTTTAATTGTCTGGTCTAATATGTCACTTGTTTATAGCATGGAGTTTATTCTTCGGACTTGTGTATCTTATTACTCTTATCCCATGTCGTCCCTCTCATGAAAATAAAAACTTGATGAGAAATAAAAAAAGAATGAAAAAAAAAGAAAAAAAGAAAAGAAAAGAAATAATGAAAAAAAATGAAGGAAAAAAGAGGGAATGACATGGAGACTTTTGCGTATGATCAAGAAAGAGATAGCCCTTTAAGTTGGGTTTTGAGTTTATATCCGGATTAGAGTTTGCTTTGTATTGTGATAAACAAATGGTTTCTAATGGGATTTAAATGGGAAGTAGTGATTTTCTAGCATATTTGTCACTTTCCTTGTGTTACAAGGTATAAGATCATTTCACCATTGTGTTTAAGCTCTTTCCGGATTGCCTTACATTGTCTACTTAGTGATGTAGGGTTCCTAATGTTGGATATTCATTTGGTAAGTACAAATACGCGACCACCGGCTTTTAACTCCACATTATCCAAATATGTTGCCACTTTTTACCCTTCAACCTAAGCCTCGTTGCAACCCTTTGCCTCGCTTGTTTGACTTGAATGCATGAGAATTGGAGGGGTATTTCACTCTTTATTGTGAGCGTAGTGCCGTTTTTGGCACATTTCCTGCAGGTTGAATAAGTGAGTGCCACAATAAAAACTGCCTTGTTCTATGTGTGATGAGTTACATCTTGTGAGCGCCTAGTACATGGTATTGCACGGTTAAAGTATTGAGCATGGAGTGGGGTGTTGCACCGTCTTATGATCATTAATTATGTTTGTGTTTTCACCACTCCCTTCGATTTATCAAGGGAAGAGGCCTTTACATGTATGATGCTAGTTTCGTGTAGGGTGATGCATTTGGTATTGAGTTGTTTAGCCATTTCACTATCTTGTCCTCCTATTTATTGATTGTTTACTGAGTATTTGATTGAGGACAAGCAAGGTCTCGGCTTGGGGGAATTTGTTAAGTGTTTATTTTACGTATATCTAGTAGCTTATTTAAGCTTATTTTGACTCCCCTTGATATTATTTTAGGCTAGCTTTGCATGGTTTCGTCATGTTTCGATTGATAATACGCTTTGGTATGTTTCGTGTTTGTTTCAGGTCAAAACGAACCATCCTTGGAAAGGTATCCAAGATAGGAGTGATGAGAAACGAGTTCATCGACATTGGAATGAAGAACAAAGGCTTAGATACCATGAGCATAGAGATTGAAGTATTTTATGAAGAAGAAAAGAAAAGAAGAACTCCCCCGGACGGGGTGAAATGAGCCCCGGGCGGGGCAACTGACGCTTGAAGCCGTAATTGGGCAGAAGTACTCCTCCGGGCGGGGAAGTTTTGTACCCGGGCGGGGGGGACTGCGAAAACCCTTATTCGAGATTTGGAAACTCCAATTTAGCTTAATTTCCAAGTTCTAAAAAAAGACCTATTATTAAGAAATCCTTTAATACTTAGTTTTACATACATTGTTTTTATCTTATGCTTAGATTATCATTAGCCCTAATTACAAGAACCCTCTAGATTAAGATTTAATTACTTTGCTCTTTGGATTATTGCAATTATATTTTGTTCTATTCAACATTCAGGTTCTTTAATTACGAGTATTCTTTCATCTATTCTTTTAATTATGTCTTATATTGTTTTAATTATGAATTGTTTGTCTTCTTTTATTACGAGTGAGTAATTTACCATCCAGGGTTCGTAGGATTGTTGTAGGGATGACAAGAATGAATTGAATTGTTAATTTTGATTACCTAATTGGTATCTCGGATTTAGATAAAAATTTATATTGAATTGGGTTGTTGTTTTTGATTAAATGAATCTAGGAGCAAGTTAATTGTTCAATGGGAATTGAGAATTGTTTTGTGACGAGATTTATCCACCAAGTTTATCATCTAATAATAGGTTAAAGCTAAATTAATTTGTGCAAGCAAGACGGTTTAGTTTAGAATATTAATCTTATCTTTGATTATTAGTTATTCATGGAAGTGTCTAATTTATAATTAGGACTCAACTATCAACTTAATGCCTCTACTTGGTTTAATTTGCTTATGGAAGTAGGTAGGTTGATCAATATTAGGGAGTTTAATTAGCTCGGAAGAGTTGTTAATAGCAAATTAGGTAGTTTATAATCCGAGTAGTGATTTGGTAATTATTCATCCTTAGTAGAGCTTGTCGACCTATAACGTGACTGCGGACCTTAGACCTTTTAGTTAAATCGTTGTTATTTGCTTATAAATTTAGTCTAGTTAATTCTCTATTATTGATTCCTCGTAGCTAAAGTATAATTTAATTCGATTAGTACTTAACTTTACTTCTCTGAGATCGACTCGTAAGCATCTACAATTGACCCGTACGCTTGCGGTATTTTTAACTGAACATATGCGCATACGACACGTATCAAATTTTGGCGACGTTGCCGGGGAGACTGTTGTAGTTTAATTTTCTAGTGTAGTGATTAAATTTTAACGCTAACTTACTTTAACCTTGTAATTTTTATTTTAGTTGGATTTTATTGAGGTTGGAATTTTGAAGAGACGACATGTTTCCTAACACGTTTTGCTTGTTGTTTGCTTATTTGGTTTCTTCCTATTGTTTGAATCTATCTTTTTTAAAAATTAAGTAGCTTAAGTAGAATTAGCATGTTCCCGTGACACTCTTTGCCTTGTTAATATCTTGGCTGTGTATCCATGTTGTTGTTTCTTTTTACTCTTATTGTACTGATAGTATGGTGTTTGCCAGTTTCAGTGCGGCTGAGATTCTGATTTCTGTTATTCATACCTATGTTATGCACAAAATGTATATGTAAAAATCTTGTTCCAAATTGTTTATAGTAATTGGAGGTGCTGCCACTTTGAGGAAAAACGAATGCAAGAGATTCTTAGTATATGCTAAAAATTGCTCGGTGTGTGGATTTCTTTTGATTTGCAGAGCACTTTGTTTGGTAGAAGAGTAATGAATTTGCTATCTTCAAAGTACTCAAATTCTGGAACCGAGGGTTGTTATTAATTTGATAAAAGTTGGTTACAAATTGATGATATTTGGAGGATATTTGAAGATATGTATGAATTGAGCTACCATTAGTAATCACTACTAATGTCTGAGTACAGATTGATTCGTACATATGCTAGTTCTTGAAGTAATAATCTGGACTGTGGAAGTTATAATAGCGATTATGGTTTGACAAGGTTATTTAGAATACTTGTTTAGAGAACTAGTAGCGCGGATGGACATTTGGTTCGAGTGACGTTTTTTTTAGAGAACTAGTAGCGTAGCTAACTACTGGATTTCTGTTTTACGTTTGCTTGACTTAAATTATCTCCCACTATTACTTATCATCGATATCCCTCCCTCTTTAATTTATGCTCCCTTAATTGAATGTCAGTGTGGGGGAAGAGCAATTTGAGGACGTTACTAAAAGTACGTAGAGTCACGACATTAACTAAGACGCTTCTTGCGAGGCAACCCAAGCTTCTATTTATATTGTTTTCATGTGTGCTTTATTTTATATGCGTTATTTATTAATTAGATCCTTAGGGGAACCCAGTCATTGTACTGGGAGAATGCCTAATGACTTGTCCGGATGGGCGGGATCCATTGGTCGAAAGCTTGCTACAAGGGTTATTGGATAGACGGTTACGAAAGTTGGAAGTTGGAGGATGTTGAAAAAAGATACGAAAAAGAAACAAAAAGAAATAGATAAAGAAAAAATGTGAAAAAAATGATGTGGAAAATGAAAGTCCTAGACCTCTAATTAGACTCCTCTAATTAGTTCATCAAATTACCTTAACTTAATGATTTAGAATCTAGTTATCATGCATACAAATGTAAAAGTATAAAATAAAAGATAAGACGAAAACATCCTTACATTGGAAATTTTTAGTTCAATATGGGCACAATAAGAACTCCTTCTTATTGTTCTTGAGCATGAAATTTGTAACACCCGCAAATGTACCCTATTTTTATAGTAAAAATATTATACGGATACTTTTCAGCGAAATTTAGTTTTAGTTTAGAATTAAATTTCCCGTGTCTAATTTAGAAATGTGACACCCTCAAATTTGCGGAAAGAAAAAAAATTATTAAATACATAAAAGAAAATAGAAATCCATAACGAAGGTGTCATAACATAAAAAGGTCATTACAAAACGGTAAATAATATTCTACAAAGAAATATACAAGACGGGAGACATATCTCCCGTATAAATACGGAAATAAAAGAGTGTCTAATAATATACAAACTATGAACCGAATATAGGTCCAAGGTAAATACTTCGCTCGCTAGCTCGTCATGTACCCCAAAATATGCATCACCACCTGTTCGACCGCATTACATATAAACACGGAAGCCACAGTCAGTGGGGAGTAACTCCGAGTTCTCCCAGCCACGAAATGTCGAGTTTAATGAAACATGAAAAACATAAAAGCAATGTATATAGAAAATACAAAACCTTAACATATATGATATGGTTTTCATGTTATGAAACAGTTAACTAACATATAACCTATCATATGAAAGCTATCATGTGAATCCGATAATAAAATATAACTCGAGGTAGGGAAGCTGGTATGCTGGCTCAGCGGTTACCATGTAACATGGCCCTGATACACTCAAACCCTAATCAACACGTAATCATGTGAATCAGTTAACAATCGGTAATCCAAACTCTATCAATCCTAGCCGGCTTGCATCTCACCTTCTAGAACTCATAGAATCATACAAACATGAAAGACCAATACTTCTACAAACAGGCATAAGTTCTTAGAACAGTCAATAGTCGACTTCTGTAACTCGAGGCTATACCACAAGGTAGGAAAAACATCCTAGTCCTAGACTGATCAGACCTAGCGACAACAGCTATTCCGTTCCCCGTCCCATGACATAACCGTCTATGAGAAACTCTACTAGGCGACCCCCTAAGCAGAGATGGCTAGTACTTAAGCTGGTTCCAACCCCAAAACGGATTAGGCAACCATGCCCCGACTTGGATATAAACCCACCAAGCCGAGACACAAAAGCTATCAAGCAGGAACTCCGTATGCTCGTTAAAGATAGTACGGCCTATCAATGTCATGGTCCAAGCTACTCATTTAGAAGTAGAATGGTCAAGACGCCATATACTCATAATTCTCTATGGGTACTTAGTCAACACGACACCAACCATATAATAAAACAGTCACGGGAAAAACATCCTATCATGTGACTAATTGCATATCAATAATAATCAAATATCATATCGCCTCATATCTACTAAGGCTAATTCATAATTAAATACAACCTTACTTGAAGACAAATCCCCGACCCGAGTCCCGCGACGGGTCATCAGTCAAATCGGGGCTGACTAGATCTTAGTTTGACCAAACCCGTTGGATCACACCGGCTAGAAGCAGAGTCTTTATCACATAAACATAAAATCAACATATTCATTACATGTTATTTTATTACTACTTCTAACATGTGAATTATCATATTATACCCAAACCCCGCTTGACTTAAATAATTTCAACGTAAACTAATCTCGTATTATAATTTCTAACATGTGAGAAATAATAATTTTATGAAAACCTTTTTTAATTAAATATTTTACTTATTAATATTTCCCACTTGCTAAATATTACAAAACACGATAAAAATGACGATAACTCAAAAACCGACACGAGTCCCAAGGTGGGACCCACGGACTGAATTGGGCCGGACCCACATGGGCCTGTTTTGGGCCTCACGGCCTGAATTGGGCTGTTTTGGCCTTTGATTCGATTTTACTAAAAACCGTTTCCTAATATTTCCCCGCATGCTTAACATAATTAAAACCCGTCAAAACAACAACCAATCAATCAAACATCGACACAACCCAAAGACCAAAACCCGGACCCACCATGGACCAACCCAGACCGGCCTGAACCGGCCTGGACCGGCCTGGTTTGGTCCGGTTCAGTCCCCTTCCCCACGGTTCACCATCAAACCAACACCAAATTAATTTCTAACATGTTTTAACCATCAAACAACCATTTTAACAAACATCCATACAAAATCATAAGTTATTAAAATCATCAAAATTTGTCAAGAACACTACACTTGTTAAAATTTCATAAACAACATAAAAATTATAACTTGTTAAAAATCATCAAAATTCATCAAGAACAACAAACTTGTTAAAATTTCCTAACCAACATAAAAATCATAACTTAGTAAAAATCATTAAAATTCTTCAAGAACACTAAATTTGTTAAAATTCCATAAACAACATAAAAATTATAACTTAGTAAAAATCATTAAAATTCTTCAAGAACACTAAATTTGTTAACATTTCATAAACAACATAAAAAAATCATAACTTATGAAAAACCATAAAAATTCATCAAGAACAATAAATCAACATAAAAATTTCCTACAACTTAAAAATCATCAAGAACAATAATACCACATAAAAATT